>JAQLOL010000012.1:27434743-27445671 GCA_029783665.1 Naso thynnoides | reverse complement strand
GTGTGTGTATGTATGTATGTATATGTATATACAGTATATATTATGGCACTGATCATGTATGTTATTTTGGACATTTTTATTCAACCATAGAAAAACACAAGTCACACTTGCATCTGATCGGACAGGTGTAAATGTCATATTACTCTGTCACTTTTCACTGTTACAATGCTTTTTAACTGATAATCTGTGGTGGGGTTCAGACTTTATCTTAACAAGAAACTTGATTCTCTTCATACATTTGCCATTTTGAGTTATTCCAGCTAGCTATTTTCCTTAATGTGATGTTTTTCTACCTGAAAGAGTGAGATCTGACCCTGTGACCATCTTGTGTGCCTGTGTGAGTGCGACAAAACTTTTCAAGGAGGAGCTAAAAAAGAAAAGGCAGGAAAAGAAGAATACTTAGCTGGAATTTTGAAAAAGTTACATCTACAGTACGTTAAGTAACTGAAAGGTGTAATGCAAAAATCTGAACTTTACGATTCCCTGGGACCTGTATGTTCTGCTGTGACTTGAGGAATGGGGAAGAAAAAGTCAACAGCAGTTAAAATAAATTGTTGTGGTTTGACTGTAATCAGCGTGGATGAAAAAGGGGTGTGTGAGACATCAATCGGTCTATTAAGATTCTCCACCAATGTCAGTAACTGGTAGGTAATTTGTCCAGAGTGATGTAATTCTTTTGGTAAGGGTAAGGAAAACTAATTTCTGTGGAAATGGTTCCCATGTTCACTGTGGAAAAAAACTTGCTTTAGTCATACACCAAGCTGTTACACCCTATGCTCTTGTAATGCATGACTAAGTTTTCTTCAGAAATCTGAAAATGTCTGACCGCTCTGGTTTGGTTCAGTTTATTATCTGCTTACACAGGAAACCAAGGGGTTAAACGGAAAAGTGATTACTACAGTTTTTATTGATAAAATCATTCAAAGACAGCTACATCTTACCATTGTCTCACAGTTTCCTAGATTTTTTTTTGGATCAGCCACAGACTGATTCCACAGAAATTAATGTGGTTCTCAGCCTTGAATCCTTCCAGTTTTTCTGTAGTAAAAGCACCTCTCTCTCTCAGTGTGTGTGTCAACACTATTCACTGTCTGCTAATGCTTTTGTTCTGCCACTCACTTGACAGCCCACACAGTGTTACAGTCACCGCCAGACCAGAAAGCCTAATGATGCAGCTTTAATTACATGAATAATTTCACAGTAATTATCACCAGACGTGACAGAAAGTGCACAGAGGCAATCTGGCCGATATTTTGATGTTCCTGGCGGCTGGACACCTTACATAAAAAACTAATATGAATGGATAAAATAGGCTGAAATTCTGTAGGAGTCATCCTTTAACTCCTTTAATGCAGTGGACAAGCTAGATCTCTTGGTGATATTTCACTAATTGAGAAAGAAAAAAATGGACTTTTGATTTATTTTAGTGAATTCAGTCCCTTCAGTTCCCCTTATTGATATCACAAACCCAGTTTCAGTCTCAGTAAAAGTTTTGACACTGTACAACACAGAAAACAGGATATGATTATTTTCTTATTATTTTTGACATATACTCAATGAAAATGTTTCAATGTATATGATGTTTTTTTTAAATAAAATTCAGTGTTTTGTAAGTAAAGATTATTTTGAATTTAATGCCAGCAACATGTTTGTTTTTCATGTTTTTGTTGTAAGAAACCGTTTTCGGTCATGTCTAAGCTCTGGATGTATAATACTATGTTGTGCAGGATATAGTGTCGGCACTGGAGGATCGTCTGAGGCCACTGGTCCAAGCTGAGCTCTCAGTACTGGTGGATGTCCTACATCGTCCTGAGCTTCTCTTCCCTGAGAACACAGAAGCTCGCAAAAAATGTGAAAGTGGAGGATTCATATCAAAGTAAGTCGTAATCTCTCACCACCAGCATTACTTTGTTTGGCTTAGCTTTAGAGAATATTTAGTTTTTTACTCAGTTGTTTGTTTTGTAGTAGTATACCTTTTGATGTAAGAGATTCTTTGTTTTGTGTTTCACTTTTCCTCTTTATCTTTATTTGTTCAATCGCAAAACCAATATGTTGAGCAGAAGTCAACTTTGGAAAGCACTGAACCTTAGCAGTGTTCTGTTCGGTACTTTCTTTCCTTAATTGAACAGCTAATTTAGATAATGCTTTTTTGTGGTTAGTATTTGCCCCGCTGGTGGAGTTTTATTCTGCCAGTTTAACATGAGATGGGAGAGCGAGGAGAGAGAGAGGAAATACTCACAGAGACGCTGAAATGGAAAACAAAGGTCCAGATTTGTCCTTGGATTTCTTTTGTTTTTGTTTGCTTTTTTTGTTTTGTTTTTGTGTTTTTGTGTGTGTGTTTGAGGACGGAGATTTGGGGCATTTGTTATGCAAGCAACCAAAAATGAATGTTGGTCTTCTTGCTATGTGTGCACCAGAAAGCATGCCGACCTTTCAAACCAGTGTTAGAGATTTTTTTTCCTTTTTTTTTGAGTGATTGATAGCTGCATTAGATTCTCTCTCAGCAAAAATTAAGAGGAGGTGTGTAAGAGAAATGTGTGATGCTATAGCAATTGAAATGATGCATTCAAAGTGATAGATAATCTTGAACATTAATAAAATGTGGGACTGCTCTTTAAGTTGTGGGCGCCTAATATACTTCTATTATGGTGCTATATTGTTGTTGTTATTGTCGTTATTATTCCAATGCCTGTGGCTATCTTTGTCGTTTTTAAGTGTGGAATGAGTGCTGGGAAAATACCCAATTCTTTGTAAGTTTTTGAGAGCTCCAAAACATCTGCCCTGATGCTCAAATCTGCCCAGATCTGTTGTTTTGGGCTAAACAGTGACCACTGAATAATGGAAAAAACAACCAAAATAATGTGTTGTGAGTCTGAAAGAAGTCATGGTGTGTTCAGCTGCAGCTTTCATCAATCCATTTTTATGTACATATGCATCTTTTTTTCCCTCCTCCCCTGACCAGACTGATTAAACACACCAAGCAGTTGCTGGAGGAGAATGAGGAACGTCTGTGCATCAAAGTACTTCAGACACTGAGGGAAATGATGACAAAAGACCGGGGCTACGGAGAGAAGGTACATTCCTTCTACGTACCTGTGTTTTATTGTCTGCTTTAAGTTGTGCCCAAGATTCACCCACACACGAAATGAAACACTCCTGACATCTCAGGATACAGCCTCCCTGTCCCAGTGCACCAAGCTTCCTTCAAGACACAAGATCAAAGACCGTAAAAGAAAAGAAAAGAACATTCTGAGCTCTGCTTGGTTGCCTCTGGAGCCTCTTTAGCACACTGACAAGAAAAATTCCATTCCTATGCCAAGTCTCTTACTTGATATGACTGCAGCTCAGGCCGTTACTTGGTACTCGTGTCCAGCAAACACTGTTATGTATTTCATTAAAAAAATTATTTCTTCTGCCCAAACTACCTTATCCATTATTGTGTCCAAATGATTAAAATAACAAATATTAACTTTATTAACACTATTAACATCAGGCATGCCTTGGCTATCTCCTCAGCCGTTTGACACAACATCCATTTGTTTCCTAATGACCTTATTGGCTGCTACTGATCTCTCGTACTAATCTCTGATTAAGCGCTTTAACTCTGTCAGCTTGCTTCAACAACAAGCAGTGAACTTTGTCTATGCAGGGTGAAGCACTGTCAACAGTCAGCTGGAGTTCTGATTTTCGTAAATGAAATTGCACACATTAAACATTCCACAAAGCACTGATTAGAAATACACAGTAACTCTTAACAAAAACTCCGCAGGGTACCTTTTATAGAAGAGATTAGGCTTTATTCCTGAGTCAGCCCTAAGCACACAATCTACAACCCTACTATAAAATGAAGAAATCGTCTGCACCTGTCTGTCTCTCTGTGTCCTTTTTTTTTAATGGGTTGCCCAGTCAATCTGTAATTGCACGTGGGCATTGAGAACTGCCATATGCAGGGACTGACAAAGCCCTTTGTCTAATTTCCCCACTGCCTGTGCCCTTTTTGTATAAAAAATACTTTAAAAATAATGTATTTGCTTCTTCTTCTGCCTGTGGAGTCAATGAGCGAAAACATGGACAGCGCCACTCTGCCATTGCAATATACACTGTAGTCACAAGGTTTGATTGCATCCATACTGTTCACTATTATGGGAGCCACTCCGCTCTGCGGGGCTACATGTCATTGAGCTGTACAAACCTGCCATGACAGAGGAGAGAACATGTCTCTTTGGCTCTTCATAATGTTAACAGTTTTGCTTTATTAAAATACAAGAGAGAGAGAGGGCAAGCGAGCTGCGGTCACAAGTGTGTGACATAGACATGGTGTTGGAAGGCTTGATGACAGAAATACAGCGCTATTTTCAAAATGTGCGTGTTAGCTCTGTCTCCAGTCAGCACCCTTGACCAAGGTATTGGCTGAGAATCTGGAGATGGTCCCTGGGAGCTGCACTGTGGCTGCCCACCGCTCCTCAGAGATGGGTTAAATGTAGAGAATATATGTATATTCGACCCTCTCCTTTACCTTTTGGATTCTTTCACAGAGGTTAAAAACCTGTGATTCACAAAGCGCTTTGTCCGTCTCTGCAAATGGCAATTCTCAATGCCCATGTGCAATTCCAATTGATTGTCCAAGCCCTTGAGGAGAAAAAAGTCTGCATGTAGTTTCAGTGCACATATCCCCGGGTGTGGACCAGTACTAGTAAAAACAGTTAAAATGCAAATACCCTTGTATAACGTAGAAAATGACAAGCACTTAAGATAATATTAAATCATTTATTATATAATGGTATTTAACTCCCACTTAATATCTGGGTGTCTGAGTAACAACAGCATAAGAGCTAGACTCCACTAACACATGCACCTGTACGAGAAAAACAAAGCAACTGATTTTGGCATAGCTTTTAAAGTGAAGGTCAAATGTATATTTACTTATTAAAGAATTCAAAACTGTGTTGGGGTACATGGCACAATGCCGGATATCACTTAGAAATAAAGTGATGTTTCAGAACAAATCAGGTGTGTCTGGCCATTTGTAAATTCCCGTTAACAACTTTATACTCCTTGGTTGTTTATCTCTGCTGGGTCTGACCAGCCATCACGGTGTGATGTTGTGCTGTGTTTCTCAAACAAGTTTACCAACCTTCTTTTTTGACCCCCTTGCAAACTGTACCACAGAAGCCTTAACAAACTACCCCCATCAAAATGAATAGGATTACTTGAGATTTTACCACATGCCTAATTTGGTCTAAATAAGACCGTATACACTTGCCCCCCTATGTAGAGACCAATTTCGATGTTCAATTTTTTTTTGAATAATTGATAGGTTTGACAGGTGGAAAGCCACTGAAGGATCATATCCTTGTGTGGTGACTCCTGCTGGCAGACCGGGGCACATGTATGGATGAATATGTGAGGGAAACAAAGATTCAAAAGATCAGCCCTGCTGTTTGTACTCATGACCATTTTTTAATAATGAGGCATCTCAGCTGATGCAGATTTATTTCAAAAAGGAAAATCTTTCGTTTTATCCATATATAACTTTAAAGCAACAATATCTAACTTGACTGTGACCCACAGCTTTAAATACAAAACTTAACAATGCACACTAATACATTGTACAAAACAGCAATTTTAGTATAACCGGGTCATATTTTATGAAGAAAATGCTCTCTGATTTTCAATGCACACTTGGTCTCTTCTCCTTTAAAGATTAGAACATTGTCATCTGTGTACAAAATGTTAGATATGAGACATCTTAAAACTTAAGCATAGAAATACCCTTCTTTCCAGCTCTTCAAAGCACTTCACACGTCACAGTAAAACACAGAGCACACTTCTGTGACCACAGTACAATAAGTATAAGATCAGAGGTGGTGTCACTAACATTAAAGCCAGAATATATGAGTTCAGATATGACTATACTCCACTGGCAGCTCCACTGTTCTGTGAGTCCATTATCTATTCTGTTATTCTGCAATTATAGGCCCAACACACCTAAAAATATTAAAACATGCTGTCAAAGAGAACAAATGTCTCTGTGAGAAAGACTGCAAAGTAAAGTTAGACTGGCTGAGTTGAAAGGCTTTGTTACAACAACCTTTGCTGTTGCAACTTTATGGGAAAGAGAAATATCATATAGGATCTTAGTTGGTCTTTCTCAGCTAATGTTTACCAGAAGGCATGTGCCAAGTTTAGACGTGGTCGACTTGAAGGTAGTAAGCTGCAACTGTTTCAAAATCCAAGTCTTTTGTTTTGTAAATCAGTCAGCACAAGCTCAATATGCTGTGTAATTTCAGTATAGTAAAACATGAAGGTGGGGCACTTTTACAATTAATAATCAGTGCATCTGCACATTCATACGGCCAAATGTGCTATACTTGAACTGTTTTCACTAACTTTACTCTTTGCATTTTTACTTTAACACGTGCACACTACAGACTGAGCTTTTCTTTAACCCACTAATCTAGCTCTACTAACTCTGCCCCTATACTTTTTCTCTTGCAGCTGATTGCCTTTGATGATGAAATGGATGTGGCTGAGGTTGATCATTTTGCTTACTTTTGTGATGTACATATGATTTGTCTCCCACTAACAACATAGACATGCTTTGCGCGTCACATAGACTTTTAGCATTACATTATCATCTGTGACACCCGTGGGTAGCGTAGTCCATCCCTCCCTGTTTTGTGTCTGTAAAAGTAGCCCCTAATCTCCATGTTAAAATGTAGCGTACGGCTGGCATGTTTAGCTCGCATTATGCAATATGCTTGTCTCTTGTGTCGGCATATGGTCATGTACTTACTGCATCGGAGTTGGTGGAAAAGATTAGTTTTTTGAAAGATGAAGTTTATTTATAAAAAACATACTTGAGAATGCAGTCGTACAGCATTTAACCAACTGTTCAATCTATTTTAACAGTTTTATTTGATAGAACAGTTCTGCATTTGCCTGTAAGCACATCTATGTATAGCAGGGATTATTCATCACAAATTGTTTAGGACATTTTGGGCCTAAGTTTTCTGTGAAGGGACAGTTAAAACATAACAAAAGTCATCTTGCCACATACACAGCACATATTGCACATACAGTGGCACTCAGAACAGCATCGCATTTAAATAGCAGACAATGATGATGATTTTTTTTTCTGTTACTGTTTTTTAAAATTCAAACGCTCACTTATTCGCTCACTTGCTCACTTACTCGCTGTTATTTTGCTCACATTTACAATACATGTCCTGCCATCTTATTTTTTTTACAATTTATCTGGTTCTTAATATTGATTTTTTTTAAAAAATCTGATATTAATTAGATTTTTGTTTATGTTTTTTTCTATTAAGTTAGTCAAGTGTTAACATGTATGTAATCATTTGTGATACATGATAAAATGCTTCTTTACACTACCAGGAGTGAAATGTAATCAAATATAGAAAGTTTGAAAATACCGATATCACTAGTAGAAGTCCCCTCCCGTGCAAGTTTGGAATTCATCTAACTTTTAATTTTAGAATGTAAATTCCCTCAGGGTTGATTATTGTTATTATTAACTTTATCAGTATAGCATCAGCAGGATACTCAGGAAAACAACATAAGAATGGAAAGGCAAACAGAAATAAAACCAAATCAGGATGATACAGTAAGTTAAGAGTAAATTAAGTATATTTAAAAAACACAAAAAACATTAATAGATTTAAGTAAACACATAAAAGAATAAAGTAAGGGAGAGATGACATCACATAAAGGTAAATAGATACAAAAATAAAAGAAAAAAAACTGTAAAAAGAGTAGTTGGAAGTGAGAGGTTGTATTTTGGTTTTGTCTCAGAAAGGAAAGAGTCACAGTCAATGCGAAAGAATGACTTTGGTTTAAACAGTACTTTCAAATTTCTAGCTACAGAGTTCATGCCGGAAAACAGGGGACCAAGGTGACTCTTGATAAGATCAAATGGTACTGAATGGGACTGAACGGCATGATTTCTCAAATGAGTTGTTGAGTTAAAGAAAATGTTGTGCCGTTGAAGAGTTGACATCAGTGAGATAATCCAAAACAGCAGCTCCGCTTCAAGGGCCATCAGGTTTCAGGAAAAGTTAAATCTATGTGTCATCAGCGTAGCAATGAAAAGATGTGTTGTGACGATGAATGATATGTGCGGACAAGACCAGAAGATGTGCCTATGAACTGTCGAGACTATTTCAAAAGCTTTAAGAATTATCAATGCTTGTACTTGTGCAACTTTTGATAATTCTTTACTGCGTCTTTCTAGATCTCATAAAATATATGTAAATCTGTTTTTTCTCCCAGTTTCATTTCATCTTTATCTCCCAGTTTCTTTTTAATTCCTTCGTGGATTCATTGAGTCAGGCTTTGGGTAGAGCTCTGTCGGGTGTTGTGACCTTGTATGGCGCAACAGAGTCCAGAACAATCTGACAGATATGATTGAAAAAGGAGATCAGCTCCTCTGTGTGAGACTGTGGATTAAAGGTAGTCAAAGAAGCAGCTGTATACAGCAAGCGGAGTCAAAACCTTGGGGTGGACGGATGCCCTGTGATGAACAGTAAGATGACGTAGAACCACAGTGAACGAAACTACTTTGTGATCAGACACTCAGATATCCTGCTGATATAAAATTGTTGGGGTGGGTTCTTGTATTGCCTTAGTGAGGTTAAAAGATTTCAGATTGTACATTAAATTGTTTATAAATTCTGAGAACGGCAGCAGATGTGTTGAAATCACCTAAAATAAGAATTTTGTTATTGTTTGATATAAAACAGGATGAGTAGCACAGTTTTTTGTCTGGGCATTGAGGAGTTTATTAATATTAGTACCGGATCTGTATTGTTTACAATAAAATCAAAATGTTCAAAAGATTAAAAAACACAAAATAAAACTTAAGCTCTTTTCAAATCTTGTCTGTAAATAACTGAAATCACGCCTTTCCCTGCCAGTTTTTTCAGGATCGTTGTGTTTTGCCTCACATTACATCAATGAGATGTTTCTGTTTTTCTGGTACCAATCTGCGTACCAAACAGCCCACTTACAATGGATGGTGGTGAGAGGGCATAACTGTCGCAAGGCCTTTGCCACCATGCCATAGCAGATGTGAGTGTATATTTAGCAGGGGGTACTCTATCAAACCGATGATAGACTGTGTTCAGCAACATGTGCTAAGTCTTGATTACGAAAATAGGTTAGTGGTCATGACCTGTGGCCCGAGGGAAGTGGATAAAACAGGTTTCGTCTTTCTGTTTTTTGTTAAGTGGTCACATGATGTGCCTACAGAGGAACAATATCTCACATTTCATCGGTGACTAATGTAATAAGCCTGGGTGTATCATACACAGATCCAATTGTAGTTTGTAGGGGGTTTTGTTGTAGAAATCTTCAGTTAAGTTCTAGCTCAGTGCTTTAGTATATCCCGTTTTTTTTTTCAAATGACAAGAAAGATTAACAAGTACTAGTAGTTTTTGAGTACTATAAAAACAAAGCTATTTCTGTTTCCTCTCATTTTGACTGCTGCTGTTCTTTATTCAGACAAGAAATCAGTCTCTCACCTAAAGGGCTGATCACACTGAGAAGCATCACTACAGAGGCGTCGCCGGGAAAAACATTTTTTGTCTAATGATCAAGCATGCATGTAGGGAGGTCGTCTCTTGTTGTGTTTTCCGTTTTTTTCCATTTTAGTTTTTGAACGCACATAAAAGTTAAAATGATTTAAACTTTTCAGCTCAATGCGCAGTCTCACACCACTCGTCAATTTCATTTCTGGATGAGCAGCCAATGAAATCAGGTAGCAGGTGGACTTTACTACTCACCATGTCCTTCCTGTTTTGTTGCCAGGGAAACAGTAGTGGAAAAAACAGGATAATGGCGAACACGAACAAGAAGTTAATACTGGCTGTATTTCGCTGCGGATGCACTTCAGAGACGTTTTTGGAGCAGACACAACTTGACGCTTCTCAGTGTGATCGACCCTTTAAGCCCCCTTAGAGTGGCCACTGGTCCTTGGACCATTTCTAAATGACGAGAACACAGTATTCCTTGTCTCTCACCACCTGTGTGTCCCAGAGTCAAATATGTTACTTCACTGCAGAATCATGCTCTCACATCAAATACATTTTAGATGTGTTTATGTGTCATCATAGCGCATTTATTACTTGTTTTAACCGCTCTCCCTAATTGCTAGTGGTGGCCAAGCCTTTTTAATCTTGGCCAGTTGGCAGTAAAAGTGCTTTCCTGAGCTCAGTATAATCAAATCTGTGCTATTTATAAATGCAAGTTCAGCTCACACTTGACTATTATGAAAAAAATTTACAAAACATTCCCAAACAACCCCCCCCCCCCCCCCCCCCATGAATTGCAAACATATCATTTGGTCTGTGTCAGTAGATGGACTTGACATTTAAAGGGAAATTAAATCCCCAGAGTTTTGGCTGAAGTGCCTACTCCCTGAAATTCAAAAATTGCATCTAGAACGTGAAAAAACTTAGCAATTTGAGCAGCACTCGAAGGCGGGGCTTTACTGAGAGTAGATCTGGCAAATTGCTTAGTTTGAGTACAGTGATTGAAGTTAGATTTAGCTGTTAGCATATTTTAGTTTTTCACACGTGTCCACAGTTCACTTAAAGATGTTCAGAAATGGCCATTTGTACTGTCTCCTTCCCCGACTTTATTCGAGTGAAAGCACGAGTTTACACGAGTAAGGAAAACGAATTTGATTGGGCATTATCCAGCGGGCGGAATATTTAATGTTTGGGGTGGGACACTGAGTGTTTTGAAGGAATTTGATTGGATGTTGTCCAACTTGGTGTGTTTTGTAGCTAACTGTTAGCTAGTAAGCTAAGTTATGGCTATGGACCGCAGGGATCTGGTGGAGGAGATTGCAGGAGAGGTGGAGGGGAGTTTTGTGTTGGTGGTGGTGGACAAGTCTCCTCCATTGT
>JAQLOL010000012.1:27413164-27430715 GCA_029783665.1 Naso thynnoides | reverse complement strand
AATTTTGCTCCGAATATATAGAAGCAACCCACAAAATTTATTATTGATTCTTTTATTTTATTTTCATTTTTCAACAGTCTTTTTATTGATTTATTGAAACTGTTTTCGGTTGTATTGAAAATGCACTGAATATGAGATGTTTAATAGCCCATTGCAGCTCTGTCCATGCAGACACTTACTGTTTGGAGATCAGTTGTGCTTTAAAATAAGATTTTTTTTTTTTTTTTGAAAAAGTGACGTTGGAAAAATGGCAATTGTTTTTTAATTTTACCACTGCCTCACCACTTAGATTTTTGTTAATACAAGCTCTCTAACAGCTAATATATGTCAGTAGTTAAAATGCACTCTATTCTCTTGCCTGCTATTCAACCACCTAGTCAAAAATCAACAGGATTACAAATAATTCTCACATAGCTTTATAGCAGTCTATAAGCACACATAATGGATATATGTATTTGTACTCAGGTTGTATCACAGTATAGAATTGTAGCCATAGTGAGATTTCTTGTTGCAGTAGGTTCATGCTGCTCACCATCCATGCTCTCCCATAAGGCGCATCTGTGAAAACACATGAGACACATTGACCTGAGATGTTGTCCTTCATCCTTTGAGATGTCCGTTATCACCAAGATCTCAGAGAGCAAGGTGTTGTTTGTCTGCTTTCTGTCTGCCTGTGACTCTAGAAGTCACGCAGATGTGTGATGTGCGATGTGCATGTGCGAGCAATGGAAAGCCAGATACAGGCAGATGCATCAGTAAATAGCACCCTTTAGGACAAGACAGCTGTTAGTTAGAGAGTGCTACTCTCTGGAGGCAGAAGCAACTAATATAAGATCTTTTAACTCTGACTAACATCATCCTTTTATTTCCAATCAGCTTGCACCTCCACCTGAGCCTGAAGTCCCTGCCGAGGTGTGTTAAGACCCATATTGCCCTGCTGCCCGCTAAAATGGGTCACTGCTGATCAAAGATCATCTGTCTTATTTACATACTAACTCCATCCCATTGAAGTTGTGTTCAGTCTTTATCTCTTTATGCGATCTGAGTATATGAAAGTCACAACCCATCCCCATGATGTATCCTCTTTTGAGGCTCCACTTGTGCATATTGCTCGCTCTGTAGAGCTTGAGTTTTGATACACACACGCCTTTGTTTGTGCACCACCTCTCACTGTCCACTTATCAATTCTTACCCCCCAGCCCCTCCCTCTCCCTTTCATTTTTCCATCCACCTCCTGGTTTTTTGAGCAAAGTCCAATTTCCTGACCTTCTTTCAGTGGGGTGCGGGGGTTGAAGTCATGGTTGAAGTGTTTTTCCATGCCAGATTGGCACTTACAGAGTGTGTCAGTAGCTCATGGCTCCATTATGTAACCTGGACAGAGCTTTTCTTTTTTTTTCTTTATTTTTTCCCCTCATTCTCATGACTTGTGTTTCTTCCCCTCTGGCAGCTTGCTATTCTCTTATGTAAATAATTTAGGCTCTTTTGCCTCTATGACTGTAAAGTAATGAGGGAGTCATGACATGACAGACTGCGATGTTTAAAAATTCCTACCCTGGACTGTGCAGCTTGTGTGTCCATCAGAGTCTTTTTAAGCTGAAAGGAAAATGTCTGAAATAATAATTAACTGTATGTAGGCATATGATGTTTTAGAGTAGATGTCCGTCCCCTCTTGCATGAAGCCTTGCATGACTTTGACTTGACACATCTTCCTTGACACAACCACTTCCCTCTAAACTGCATGATCTAATTTGCACCAGTTTCCTGCATGCTAGAAAAGTATCTAATTTGCACTGTATTAACACCTTAATTTCTAATTACTTTTCCAAATTTCCTTTCCAACCTTTTTATTCTTATTTTACACATTTCTGCTAACTCACCTCACCTTTAAGGAGCTTGATCCCAACCAGCCACAGAAGCAACTGGAGGATCAAACGAGGGTAGGTACTAAGTTTGGATTGCTGTGGTCTGGTCCAGGCCGCCATCTTATCGATGGCTGGCATCTGACTTACAGTCGTGATCCCCTCACAGTCACACTGCTTCCACAGCATGGCGCTCGGCTCACCGTGAGTTGCATAATGTGTAAGATGTGATGCACATCAAGTGGTCGACATTATCTTGTGTGTTAGTCTCCTCTTCGGTGGCTGATGACATGTTTGACCCAATGGAATCATGCAGGTGACCGCGCTGTACTGATTTACACCAAATCAGTGTGGGGAAAAACTACACGTCAGCATACACTTAGATGGGAGAAGGCACAGTGTTGTCATTGAACATCACTGACTGAGGTCAGAGGTCAAAGGTCAAATAAAATGAAGCATTTTGTTGGTCCCTTGTGTTTCAGAGGGATTGTCTTATTAGGATTAGCATTTCAGGCTATGGCACTCAAATATTTTCTTCTTGGTGATTTTTTGTTGTTGTTGTTTGTTTTCTATTTTTATTTATTAAAAAATGTCTGATTAACTGCAGTATCATTTAGTTGCCTTGAGCCACTCTAAAGCGAATAAAATATGAATATAAAACGTGGCAAGGCTCTCAAGTGGAACACATGTGCTGTTCAGAGGAGATGGCAGATAATTGGAAATTTTTACATGTAAAACTGCAAGTGTTAACTGAACTTCATCTCCTAACACCTCTTTTCACCAACAGGGTGAAGCTCTGCGGCAGATCTTGGTAAACAGATACTATGGAAACATCAAACCTGGCCAGAGGAGAGACAGCCACACAACCTTCAGCAATGGCCCACTCACTCCTGGAGGGCAGGGAAAATCACCAACAGGTTCGTGTAACAATGACGTTTCTGGTGGGTGGGTGGGTTGTGGTTTGGGGTTCGCAGTATGAGGCTGTGATCATGAGGATAAGATCTTTTGGAGTGATATGCTGTGCAAAACTGGGTCACTTCTGCCAAAACTTAACACAGGACACAAAAAAAACAACAACAATAAATAAGTTTATGTTGCCAGAAAAACACAAAACTTTCCATTGTTAGTGAGACCACTTAAAATTTATGGGAACCAAATAAAGTGGAATAACTGTCAAAATAGCTTCTTAGATCTTAAAAGTCCCCACCCAAAAAAAGACTTTGGATTCTGCCGAAAGGAAGAAAACACAAGAAACATTCAAGTGTAAGTTTTGTTTAAGTTAGTCAAAAATGCTCTTGTGTAGTTTAAAAGTTGTGCCAGTTTTTTGTATGTAACTAGGTAAATACTCTGAAAATATATTTTAAAAACAAAACATTGTTTAAAATTACATTAAATAATGTAATAAATTTCTAAAGAAAGCATTTACAGATTTTGTGGAAATTCCTCTCATGTAGGAAATGTTTTTATTAGTTACACAGATTACGAAAGAACTGTCATTGTGATAGACCCATGGAACACAAGGTAGTTTTAATTAGGGTTTTGAAACCGAAGCAGTGTCCCCGTCCATCCGTCTCTCAATCTCTGCTCAGTCCAGACATTCACGAATGTAATAGATTGTTCGTAGCTGACATTTATTCTCTGCAGCGAGTCACTTTGTGTCTCTCATCACAGCTATGACTCATCATTCGTCTCTAGTGCTTTAGATCAGAGAAAAAAATTGAGATCTTATTCACAGCCATGGCCCTGCACTCCTTTAAGCCCTAGGACCTCGGCTCTGCCACTGAGCCGACTGCGGGCCGTGTTGTTGCCAGGCGACCAGAGAGCCAAGCTCCGGCTAGAATGGGATGTGTTGTTGATTCAGTGGCTCACCCAGCCAGAGATGACTCTGATGGGTGCTGTTATCTCACCACTGCTTCTCTTGCTGTGGTAGGAGTTGAAGTACCTTTATGGATTACAGACACATCTGATGTTGGTGTGTGTGAAAAAAAGACATCTGGGGCTCATTATGTGCAGCTTAAACTCCTCTGTGAAATGACATCCTATTTAAATCTGATTTTAACTTCCTTTGGACTTTTTATTCAAGTATGTGAAATAAATAATTCAGTAAGAATTAGTGCTGTCTTTGAGTCGCTTACAGTCTTGTTTTGTTGTTGTCTTGTTGTAGCGTTTAGTTTTATTTTATTTTGTCATCGGTATAAGCCAATCAGAGGCATCAAGATATTACCAGATACTTAGTCTGAATGAATGTATCTGAGCCATTCTCAGCTGAACCTCAAGCTGCAGGAGCGCTTGGTAGCAGCAGCTAACTTTTTCATGCTGATCAAAGAAACGTGGATTTGAGAATTGTCATTGTGTGTGGGGACTCGAAACATGTCGTACAACTGCGCTGATGTCATCAAAGCTGGTCAACATTTTTCTGTCATCATTTTTGAGAATGTAAATTTAAAAAAAAATGTCCCCACTTTTGATTTTGTCCAGAAAAAAAAAAACTGGCTGATTGTAATAATATATTATGCATCATGATCTATTGTGTAAACTATTTATGTGTCAGTGTAAACGTATATGATAATCATTTTCATTTCTGTGACCATAGTTGTTAGCTCTGGCGTTGGAGGTCGAGGTGAGTTGAGCTTGGCGGAGGTTCAGTGCCATCTGGACAAAGAAGGCGCTTCTGATCTGGTGATTGACCTCATCATGAACGCTACCAGTGACCGGATCTTCCAGGAGAGCATACTGTTGGCCATCGCACTGCTGGAGGGTGGAAACACGGTCATCCAGGTAAGTGAGGGTTACTGAGTTCAAGACCACTCGGCACAAATGATGAAGAGGAGGGTGGCTGTGAAGTGTTAATGAAGTGAGCAGAATCTCAACAGGAAGATGTTACCTCAGGACTTCAAAGCCGTGGTGTTCAGAATTTAAGCTATTGCTTAGGAGCTCCCTTCTGTGAGGATGTCTTCAAATTGGAAAAGAAAAGATAGTCGGTTGTCAGTGCAGCAACCCGGGCCCATTTTCAAATCTAGTCTTAACAGTTAGGTGCAGAAAGTGTTGTGATATGTTTAAACTTGTTGACGTCTTGAGTTATAGGAAAAAAAGCAAAGTGAAGGATAGGAGAAAAGGAAGCCAGAAAGGAAGAGGAACAGTAGTCTGCTATGAGAGGTCAAGGTTGTGCAGCCGAACACATCATCGCCTCCCTACAGCCAGCTGGGGGTTGCTAAGGCAACAATAACTCTTTGCAGACCTCACAGCAAGCAGGTTGAGAGGGGGAGGAGGGAGCTGCTGTGTTTGCAACTGCATTATTTCAGCTGTGCAGGGTGTGTGTGAGTGTGTGTGTGTCTGCATGCATGAGTTAGAATTTGTGTATGCATGTATTTGTGACCAAATGGGTGTGTACGTGCTATAAAAGCTGTATATCAGTGTACTCCGGTTTTGTGGTTTGGATGTTTGTGCTCTTGTGTTTACTCTTGCATAAACACGCCTGTTACATAATAGGCTCTTATTTGCATAGTTTTGTTACTCGTGGTGGGAATCTTTGGGAATCTTACAACAGAACTGATTCAGATTCCTGGTGTCACGATTTTCCACTGTATCATTAGCATTGTGTAAACTTCATGTCTCGAACGGTGGAGACATGAAGCCATCAAAAGTCACTGCTCTCCAAAAGGCTGTGTAGCCGCAAGTTATGCTACAGACTGTACAGATCAAGTTGGGGTTTTTTTTTTGTGCTCTGTTAATACAAGGTCACTAATTCTATAAAAAAAAAATGTTTTGGTATTTATCAATTGGTTCATAATCATGGAGGTTAGGAGTCACAGTTCCTCTGTGAATTGCCCCGTCGTTACTTGATTAGGCCTGACTTCACAGTGTACACAAAAGGCACTCACATGATTCCTGTTGCATAACTCTTCGCCTGCCTCTCTGCCTGTATGAATGACGCCTAGAACCTTGGGCATAACATTCCAACCAGACTCCTAACTGGGTCATGCTTAGCTGGTGGAAAGAGGGCAGTAAAAGGCTTTTTTTTTTCTTTTTTCTTTTTTTAAATTTCTAATTAGCTCTCAGGTGCTACTTGAGGAAAGAGCTGCACCCTCTTTTAGGACAGGTCAGATCCTATGACTTATTTACTTAGCTGTTACTTCATATGCTGTTTGACCCTTTTTATGATTTAGACATGATGACACAGCTCAGTGTCTGCTGATAAAAGTAGCGTGTGTCATGCGTTGGCCTGCATGTTGAACTGGGTGGAGAATTTTTCGTTTGTGTTGTGCGCCTCAGACAATTGTAAATATTTGCAAAGTTCTTCTCAGTCAGTTTTGAATGTAAATGTTTAGCCCATTGTAACATCAGACAGTTCTTAGGATGTAAATTAGAGCCAATTATTGTGCTATGCAGGGGAACAGCGCCAAGTTATTCGCATAGATAACATATAATCTACTGTCAACTCTATAATTTTCTACCTTTGACATCTATTGTAACAAGCCTTTTTTCTGCTTTAGATATACTGGTAGAAATGAACCTTTAAAGTAAATTTTACGAGCCAGCAGGTAATTGGCCTTATCAAGGAAAAGACACAATTACAAGAAGCTTCTTGTTTCAGAATTTAGGTTAGGTGTTTTTCTCCTTCTTTAGCGTGGTACAGGGACAAGTAGGCTTTGTTTCAAGGATCATGCATGGTTCACAGTGAATTTGCAACATATCAGCAGATGCACCACATTTTCCTGTCTTACATAAGGATGGGTTGCCTGCGCTCAATTCAGGACAGAAGGGTTCTTGTTGTCTAAATGAAAAACAGGACAAAAACATGCCCACAGATTTCTCCAAGCAGTCAGTTTGTTTGTTTTTGAGGTAGGGTCACAGCCTCGCCAACAAGATTTCTTGGAAAAAGCAAGTATGAGAGGAGAGAGAGGTGGAGCTGTTAGTTGGCTTTAGTATGAATTCATTGAAGGCCTAGAGCTCAGTGAAAGCTGGACTTGACTTGCGTCCCTGAGGATCAGGGTAAGAGTGTTAGTGAATGGAGAAGTCTAAAGTCTGAGTCAGAAGACAATCAAACCAATTTTTTCCAGGTTTGTCCTCTTCATGAAGTCTAAGAGTAACAAACTGAAATGACCACCTTTGCCCTTCTACTGCTGGCCAGAATAATAAGGGGCTTCGCTAACACATCTCAAGAGAGGGCATCAGGTGGTAAATACTTCAGACAGACAGAATACAGTCCTTTCTTAAATATTGTTTTATTAAACCCGCATGGATTTTATTAAGTTGTTTTTAACTAATACATTAACCAAAACAACAAATTGCACTTGTTAGTCCATTTTCATGTAACATTGCCTTTATTTAATGTCCCATACAGTCACAGTCAATAATACCTGTGTTAAATACAGTCAATCTAAGGAAAGGCCATAAAGTGAGTTTTTAAAGCTGGAATTTTTACCCAGCATGCTAATCAGTGATTCATGAGAGTCTGTTTAGCTCTGCAGATGAAAGATAACTTTGTATAGTGAAAATCAAACTCAGTGAAGTCACTGACGCCCCTTATGAAACCAGAATCAATAGATAAACTAAAACATTTTTTAGCAATCTCTGTGCTTTTAGTCTTTTTAGTTTTAACTTTTGTTTTCGTAATTCCTTATCTAGGTATATGCCCATGTAATAATTCTTTGGCAGTTTTAACACACCATAACTCAAATGCAGGACTGTCAAAAAGAATATAGTTATATCACCAATGAAACCCCCCCACCACAGATACCTGCAGCTTATTCATCAGCTATGTTCAGCAGTCGTATAATAGCAACACTTGCTTTTTTATTTGTGTTTCATATTGAACACATCGACATTACCAATAAAAATCTAAAGAAAGTACGTTGTTTGGCTTTTAACAGAAGATGATGTTTTTACTTATTGGCATACTTGACTTTGAAGAATCTGTTAATAAAGGAAACACCTCTCATGCAATAGTGCGCACATATGTGAAACTTTAGTTACTGACCTACATAACTTTCCATAAATAACCAAAGCTTAAGTAGATCATCATAAATAAGATAACATGTTGTTTGACGCCGATACTCCAGCCCTCCTGGTTGTTGTCTGGTGACGCTATTAGAGGAACAAAAGCAATTATACAGCATGCATACTCTAAAATAGCATAAGACTGCACTCTCGCATACTCTTCTGTGCACCTTATTAGCACATGCACACACACATGCACACACTCCTGGATATACTTAGAGGCTAGAAAGCTCATTCCAAAAGCAGCCCTCAGGCGAGAGTGTGTGTTTGTGTTACGTAAGAGAAGTGTAGAACCTGGGCTCCTCCCAACTCACCATCTCTCTATCTACTCCATGCTGTCCTCATGACCTCAGATCCATAACTGTCACAGGAGCAAACAGGTGCGACCACTCTTATTCAATAGGCTTGTTGTGGCATGCCACGCCTCCTCAGCCCCTTCCAAACATGATTTAGTTCCCCCCCCCCCCCCCCCCCCACCCCACCCCCCCACACACACACACACACACACACACACACTTCTGCTCGTTTCAAGTTCACTGTACAGCTACCTCTCGGAAAGCTTTAAAAAGCTCAGCAAAGTGAGTTTCCAGGCACTGGCATCCTCTACATACCAGCTCTCTTCTTACCACAGAGTGGGCAACAGGTTCTCGCTCTTGAAAATATGGGTTTATTTAATTTTTCAATCCTGCGATGTGCAGCTTTTTAAGTCAAATTAGAGCATTTACTTTTTGTAGTTGTTGTTGTTGTTAAAGTCCTCGGAATGCATTTCAGATGTTGCTTGGCTTGTTTCGTAAAGCAAACCTTGAGAACACATGCTCATGTGTACTTCTTCTATTTCAACCTCCTTTCTGGCAGACTCGTTGTAGCTTCAAAGAGCAGATCTCTGTGGTTACAAGCAAGGCGTGGCAGAGTATGCCACTGAAGCGCTCCAGTAAGCACGGAGATGGCTTTGTCACTCACCAAGGTGTCAGGCTGGAAAGGCGGGTGGCAGATAGAGAGAAAGAGAGAGAGCTGGTGGTATAAACAGGCCTTATGTAACTGGCCCGTGTTGATGCCAGGAGCCAGGGCGGCAGCTGACAGGGAACAGAGAGAAAAGTGGACATGCAGAATAATCAGAAAGGAAACCCCGCTGTGCCACCATGTTGAATCTGTAGAGTATGAGAGTAAATCATGAGTCAACCTAAACCTGCCACGCTAAACATGACTGACAGTTGCGGGATCAGCAGAGCTCCTGGGGGTTTAATGGCCCCGTAGCAGGAAAAGCCACAGCTAATTGGCTGACTGAACATGCTCTTTTAAGCATGACTCAGCAGTCAACAGGGAGAATCAGGTGATAAATTTTGCACTTATTGTACAAAATGGTTGATATCTAAACCGGTTTCCTTATGTAAGATAGTGATTCTTTGAATTCCATCTTATCGCAATACGTGATCGCCCGTCAGCTCTGCTAAGACCTGGAATGATCTTAAACAGAAAAACAACAATCCGGCAGTTTGTTGCTGAAGTACAGCATGAAAACTGTATTCTCACCTGCTGACTTTTGACTCAGTATTTGATAATTCACTCAATTCAGGCTTTGACTCAAAACATCATAAAAGAAGTTATAGAACGTACGTAGTAAATTTCCTGTAAACAATCTTTTCATGATTTGTAAATCAACTGTTTTGTCGATAAGACATTTTCTGGTATCTCGCTCCCACTCTCGTCCAATCGGGAGAGAGGATTCCAGAAACGTCTCTTTGGTTTACTGCAGAACGGAGAGACTTTGAGACCCACATAACTGACTGAAGTCTATTATCAGTGATGGCCATCAGAATGTGGAGCTATTTGACACTTATTTTAAAAAAGTGTAAATCACTAACATTGCCTTTAAATCTGTACCCCAACAATTAGAAATAAAAAAGTGTTTTTTTTTTCCCTAAAAGTATGTTGTTGTTTTTTTTTATTTAATAGATTTTTCAAGGGCTAAATGCTGTCTTAACACACACAGCAAGCAATAATTCTACCAATGTTAAATATAGTTTGAAAATTATATATACATAAAACATACATACATAGAAAAGCAATTATTTGGACCGATATAGCAATTGTGATATGATTTTTGATATTAGAGGGAATGATCATTCTTACATCTTTATTCTTATTTTTATTAATACATTATAATATCAAAATGATTAAAATATCAAAATGATTTTGCTGGGATTGTACCAAAAGACAATGTTTTCTTAAGTCTACAGAATATGATGAGCAGGCCAGGACGACTCTCCTTTAAAATAACTGCGCTTTCCCACGACTAAAAAATTGCAGTTTGCCATATTGTTACTCCATTAATTATCCATTAATTGTGCAACCCTAGTAAGGCCTATTACTGTAACATCTGCCAACTAAAAGTGTAGGCTACTTGCACAAAGTCACACGTACACACTCACACACACACACAAAAGTAATACAAAATAGTGATGATTTAAATCCATAGAACGTAGTAAAGAAGAGTATCATTATGAGCAAGTTTTTACATTTTCAGTTTGAGTTTAACTGACAAAGCAACATTTTGCAAGGTATTCATTTCGCCATTGGCATTTATGACAAATAAGTGATGGCAAAGTTATTTCCTTTGCTGAGGTCAACAAAATAATGTTTATATGATAAAATAAAGGCCAGTAGTCATGAGGTCGTTTTAATATGGTGATCTTGTATAGCTGCTGTCCTGAAGCTGTTTTCTCAAGTGGTAGCCTGCTTACGTAAGTCCTCTGGTGACTCTTAATCAGATCATTATCAATAAATGGCTCTATTTGTCAACAACATGCAAAAACAGCTTGCAAAACAAGCAAGACAAAACTGTTGCATAAAAGAGAGAAGAAAAATAACTCAGATTTGCTTAATGCATTAAGGGGTCTGCGTCCCACAAGACTTGAATCAGGTGACTCTGAGTCTGCAGAGATTTTCACTAAATAGGTTTCACATTTTCAAAGAGTTTCTATGCACTTGCATGTCATTTAACTGCGTGCAAGTTTTTCCCCTTTTTCAGAAACTTACAGTTAAGCTAAACCTGGAAAGAGTCTTGTGTAACAGGCTTTCAGAATTGTCCCAGAATCTATGTACTTGATGACTCCTTCTTGCTTCAAACCCTCTACCTCCCCTCCTGCGTTGGGATGCTCCCTCCTCTCTCTCACTCCACACGCTCACTTCGTGCCGTTTTGGCGCTGAAAAGTAGGGCAGGGTTTTCCTCTCTCCCTCTCTCCCATGCTTGCCCTCAGTGGGCTGATGTAACAGTGTTAAGGCTGAGGCGCTGTGTGCCCTCACTGTAAGCACTCAGCTGATTACAGGTCTTATGTAAGGAGGGATTGTCGAGAAAAATGGGACAGAACATATGAGCCTGTTGCAGAAAAACAGCAGCTCTGTGCATGCAAGGCGTTGAAACAAGGTGGCCCTTTGTGTAGTTCAGCAGAACATTTCCTTCCTCACCTTGACTTCACAAACTGCTTACAGACGGATCAAACCTTTCTTGTTGCATAGTTTAAAAAAACTCAGTATATATAAATTTCAGGGTCAAGTAAAATTTCACAAATGTTTTTTTTTTATTTATTTTTTAATTGCACCATCAGCAAGGCCAATTCTGTGAGCCTGTTTCAACAGCTGTATGTGTTTACCCACATTTGTAAATGTGTTATGTTGTCACACCTTTGTTTGTGTGGTTGCATGTGTGCACTTGCACACTTGGGTATAGCCAGTGCATGAACACTGGTGTGTCCTCAGCAGGGTGTGTAGCTGTGCTTGTGTGTGTGCATGTGTTCTAGACGGTTAGAATTAAAGAGTTAGGGTTAAATGACGGTTAAATCCGAAATCTTGTCTTTGTTTTTGCTGTTGCTTGCCTGGTGCGTTGAAGCCCAGCAGTGTTATGTCCAGGCAGGAGACAGCAGATGGTGTAAAATCAGGTGAGCATGGTGAGGACTTGCAGCTTGTTTTCCTGGAACTGTGAGAGGATGCTTATGTAACTGATTGTAAGAGAACCTCTGTGTCTCAACACTGAGTAGAAGCTATAAGACAGACGATAAGACCTTGATAAGAAATTGAGGGCAAAAAAATAAAAACTGCTGTTTCATCTTGAAGAATTTCTTGGATCAAGGTGAATTTTGAAAAGATGTGTTGGTGGTAAAATGCTAGTGTTGACTGTCACCCAAATCCACCTTGTATCAGTATGAAGCAGTGTGTAACATCGGATCGAATATTGTCTTCTTCTTCCTTATTTGAATGCAGAGGTCATTCTACCATCGTCTCACGGGGGACAACAAGTCAGAAAAATTCTTCAAGGTGTTTTATGAGCGCATGAAACTGGCTCAGCAGGAGATCAAAGCCACTGTGACGGTTAATACGAGTGATCTTGGCAGCAAGAAGAAGGATGAGGAGCCGCCAGACAAAGACACGCCAGCACGCAAGAAAGGTGAGGAGTCAGAGGTTTGTGTTACCAGAAGACATGTTAGATCATATTCACACAGGGAAACACGGTACCATTAAAATAGAAAAAAACCCTCTGATGTCTTCTGAGTCTGTGACATTTTGGCTGTTTAAAACCCAAATATCTTAATGTAAACTCTTAAAGCCCTTTGAATGTATTGAATAGTTTGAAAGGTGGAATATAAAAGATATGTAATGTTGAAATAAGCTTTATTTCACTTCAAAAGAAAATGATTTTTTTGTTTGTTTTATAAAACATGTTAATATTTCTATGAAAAAAGACTCAATTATGTGAACAAAAGAAATCAGTACATGAATATATGAAATATTTTTCCTAACACTGTGTCTTATCTCCATTGCTCTGTGTTTGATCCCCTCTCCTGTCCCTGTGGTTAGTCAAAGACGTGCCAGTTGTAGCAGTTGTGACTGAGGAGGTGAAGGAGCAGCTAGTTGAGGCCTCTGCTGTCACCAAGAAGGCCTTCACAACCTACCGCCGCGAGGTTGAAGCAGAAGAGCACCAAGCCGCTGCTGATGGCACTCCTGTCCCGACTGCTGATAAAGGACAGGAGGAAGGCGAGATGAGCGTCGTCATCACCATCATGCAGCCTATTTTGCGCCTCATGCAGCTGCTCTGTGAGAACCACAACAGAGATCTGCAGGTCAGCCTTTAACCAACTAGTTGTCGCTGTAGGACTTTATTTTGCCTAAATCCCAGCCCCCACCCAAATTGGCCTATGACATGCTAACATTTACTGACCTGTGCTCTGAATTTCTGTCACCCCATTCGGTTATACAGAAATGAAACCATGAGGAAAAAAGGCACCATTTGCAGAACTTCCTGTGGTTGTTTCCATATCTGGCATGTCTTGGTCTGGTTTCACTATGAGGAGTGTGTTGTTGGGTAGCCTTAGCAGCCCAGACAGAAGACTTCCTTTTTGCACTGATTCTGTTTACACCCCAAACCAGACCAAGCCTTCATTAAATGATAGCTGACTCTGTGTTGAATCACTCTGTCTCGTCCATACTGACCCAGCGTGGGTGCAAGATATTGATTTACCGCTGGCCATGCAGCACAGATAATCAATTCACTGAGATGTTTCTGTTCCTTCCAGAGGCATGAAGTAATTGTCTGGCTGCTCTATACGCTTACATAAGACAGAAGCAGAATGAGCCCCACAACTCTGAACTTGATCTCTTATTTGGCTCTCATAAAATGTCTTAAAGATTCACTGAGGGGAGGCTAAAAACTGTGTTTTTGTTACCAACTGTTTCTTTAAATGCTGTGACCATGAGTGATCATTGCTTTTTTTTTTTTTTTTAATTCAACTGTCTGACATTTGCTCAACACTGAGTCACTTTGTGGCTTTTTAATTTTTATTTAGAGAGTCAGTGTCAATGACTAAGTTACATCACACTCCTGAATTCCCAAAATAAAGAAGGAATGCTTAGTTAGTGTGTATTTTATCTCCATCCAGAACTTTCTGCGCAACCAGAATAACAAGAACAACTATAATCTGGTGTGTGAGACGCTTCAGTTTCTGGACTGCATCTGTGGCAGCACCACCGGAGGACTGGGACTGCTGGGACTTTACATTAATGAGAAGAACGTAGGACTCATCAACCAGACTGTGGAGAGCCTGACTGAGTACTGTCAAGGCCCCTGTCATGAGAACCAGGTGATACATGCACATACAGAACACAAGTGTGCAAGCTCACACTTTAGATAGACTTTTAGCAGTTTGTTTAGTGTGTAGCCTCTCTGTGTTGTCATTTACCGACCTGCAAAGGGCTCTTTCTTCTTATTTGGAACACTTCATCAAATTATAGCTTAGCTTACGTCAAAGCGACCTTTTCATTTTAGTAATCAGACCTGTGGTTGTGTGTTGGTGGTACCGCAATTAGTCCTGAGCATTTGTTGTTTCACGCCTGGCACTCAGCTGACACACTGAAGCCATGCAGCCGCTTGTCAGTGCATCAGCAGCCCACTGCAGGCAGAGCGCCTTTATTTGTTCTTTGGTATGGATTAGCATTGCTTGGTCCTCTCACATGATGGTGGAATCCTCTGTTCGAGTTGCTGCGGGGTCATTTTATGGCAACTATGAAACCGCCATGACTAAAGACGCAACTAGCTGAATGCTCTTACTGTCTGAACTGTTTTCAGTTCCCTCCGCAGTGCTGCAAGGAGGACTGCCAGACTAAACAAAGCTCTTTGTTCAAGTCTACTGAGACAGAGAAGGGAGGGACTTTTGCCGGAATTATTTTTGTTTGTGTTATTAACTGTCTTTGTCTTCAAGTGGTGTCAAAATACAGACTTTAAACTGTTTGGCTGCCACAAGCCATTGTTCAGTGTGCCACAAGATAATTTATAAGTACAAAGCCATCACTCATGAAAATGAACTAATAGTTATATATTAAAAAAAAGTGACCTCAATCAGTACATGACCCTGGATGGGTAAACTTTGGCAAGGAATTGATTGATATGTGACACTAGAGAGAATAAAGAAACCAATTAAATAACCAGAAGAAAATGTAATTTTATCCCAATCTTCTTTAAACACAGCTTTAATGTGTATTTCATAGATTTCCAGAGACCTTTTAAAGATTTTTTTGTTGTCGTTGTTTTTTAAGATTAGCCAGCATTAGTCCTTTTTTTAGCACTGGCCATTAAAAAGAGGATTACTGGTGATATGATTTTCCAGTCAACACTTATATATATATATGAATAAATAAATACAGAGTATTGTTTTGCTCTCTGCAAATGAATTTTTTCCCCCAATTGTTTATTTTCAATTGCCCTGTGATTTTTCATGCAACAGTTGGGACTTTAATAACCAATACATTAAGGAAGATTGCTAAATGGTGCTCGTATCTGTATTGTGACTTAAATTTATTTTAAGCCATATCAGGAGAAGTGTTTGGCCTTGAGATTCGTCAAATATAGATTGTATTAATTATCATAATACAGATCTGCTGTACCGTGTGTAACAAGTTTCACAAGCAGCCGAAAACACTAAAGATTAAATTTGATGTTTGTTGGGTGTTGACAAAAAATCCTGTCAATCAGGAGTCCACCTTTTGAGTAATAATCCTGCCATTGAATAAAACTGGTCATTGTCCTCTTCCAGTCTATGCCTTCGTTAACTTTAATGTAATTTGTTCCTCAGAACTGCATTGCCACTCATGAATGCAATGGTATTGACATCATCATCGCTCTCATCCTCAATGACATCAACCCCCTTGGCAAGAAGAGAATGGATCTGGTGCTGGAACTCAAAGTGAGTGATTATTGGTTAGTTCAGTGGATTTCAAGAGGCAACAACACTTCAGAATACTTAGAGTGTGATGCAATATATTTGCTTCATTTCACTACATAATGGTTTATTTTTCAAATTCCTGTGGAAAACGTTTCTCGTGAAGGCATAAACACTAGAGATTTGGAATCTTGAAATAAAAATCAGACATAACATTGAAAATAAAATAAAAGGAATTATGGAATTCAAAATTTACTGTCAGATTACACCACCGACCGTAACTCAAAAAAACGTAATAATAGGGATTATTTTAACACCCCAGTGTTAGTTTACAGTAAATTGGCTGAATTATGTTATTTTATGCCTTATCCTAAGGTGCTTCATAATCACAGTGTGTGGGGCTGAACAGAAAATTTACCTGATTCGATTTGGTTTATGCTCTTATCTGAATTGTCTCATCTTTTTGTAGAATAATGCTTCCAAACTTCTCCTTGCTATTATGGAGAGTCGCCATGACAGTGAGAACGCTGAGCGGATACTCTACAACATGAGGCCTAAAGAACTGGTGCGTGTGATACCATACAGATCCTCACATAGTGTTAGGTGGATTTTATCTGACAGTCTATATTCTTGCAGGTGGAAGTGATCAAAAAGGCCTACATGCAGGGTGAGATTGAGGTGGAGGAGCCGCAGGAGGGTGAGGAGGGAGAGGAGGAGCACTCCGCTTCTCCACGCAATGTTGGACATAATATCTACATCCTGGCACATCAAGTAAGCTAACAACTACAGTTAGGACAAATAGGTTCATATGTATTTGGACAGTGAGACTACTTTTTGTAATTTTGCCTCTTTACATCATACATGCAATATTTTTTGAATCTCTTCAATTAAAGCTTAAAGAGGACATATTATAGTAATTTTTCTGGTCTTTGATTTTTATTTTGGATTCCTGTAGAGCAGCTAAACATAACTGACCCTACAGTAAAGCCTGTAGATCTTCAGAAAACTGTGACCCACACCCTACCTCTTCCTTGTATTTTCTGCATTCTCTCAAAACGGTCTATGTCAGTTCCTCCTTCCCCTTTCCCTCCTTTGTGCGCGCCTCTACAAGCACCTCTACACACTGCTGACACAAACCACTGACAAAATAAATACAGCAAGGACACTGATAAAATGTTACTCACAGCTTGTGCTCCTCACTCTTCAACACAACAAATTAACATGGGAAGAGCAGTCCTTTAGCAGCAGTTTAGCCATTAATCCAGCTCAGGTGTTCATGTTGAAGAAAAGAATAAATCGACATGGAATGAATCCACAAGAAACAGGAATGCTATCAACTTTTGTCTCTTGCTTGCGCCTTTAGGAAAGTTTAACAAATTTAAATGTCCTTCATTCACCCCCCCAAAAAACCTCTTTACTGGAGCCACATCGAACAAAGTGCTGACGTTGTAATCCAGCAGAGAGCACAGTGCAGCAGTGTCTGAGCAGAGTGGGGGAGGGGGCAGGCACAGCGCTGTATGTACAAGCTGGCATGCCCTTATATGAAGTCAGCATGCGTTAATGTCATTGGAAAAAGACAATTTAAAAAACCTCCTGAAACACAGAGTGCAGAGCCAACTGAAACAGCCTGCAGGACTCACTTCCAAATGCACATACCTCATTATGTGACACTTTGGCATCGTTAAATGCGAGTATTCAACATTGTAACAACATTATAGGTCAGAAAAGACAGAAAAGCATGATAGCTCTCCTTTAAAAGTCAATACACTTCAGTCACATCTTGAATGCTGCATGTCAAATGGCTATCTGTATAATCAGCACGGAGACAGTCCTTCACATAAATGAATACTGGCCATATAATATAGTTCATAGCCAGGGGTTATTCAGTGGCCTTACCATTACTGAATGTATTTAAAGGTAGGGTAGATGTTGTTTTCCTGGATCATTTTTAATATATTGCTTAAAATACCCTTTACACACAGGTTG
>JAQLOL010000012.1:27398937-27413064 GCA_029783665.1 Naso thynnoides | reverse complement strand
TTTATGAGCTGGAAGCCCAAATTATGTAAAAATAAACAAATAAATACTTGAAATGGTTTAAATTGTGGGCCCTGAATATATAATCTATGAAAGTTTAACTTTTTGAATGGAATTGTGGAACTTAAACTATATATATATATATATATATATATACATACATACATATGCATGTATAAAACACTTTCTGTGGTTGCAAGAGACATGTGATCCCTGCTTTTCTACACTCATCTCCTCTTTTTCAGCCCTCGGGCTTTGCAAGACTCAAAAGCATCTGTTCAAACCATGATTTAGCTCAACAACAATAATTAAAGTTATGCAATCAGTCAATGTGGTGTCATACCGCACGCCGCAGCCTTGTGGCTGAATGGATGGAACAGCCAGCATTTAAAAAAATAAATAGCATGAACTGCAACCATCTGTTAAATACCAATGACATTCACTTGCAGCACATGTTAAGTGAACATGTGCACACACATTTAAGGAAAAACCTTTCTGATAATAAGAGAAACAGTTGTAATGGTTGTCTGTCATTGATCTGTTTATCATTGATTTGATGGTGTTTTTTGTCACTCCAGTTAGCCCGTCACAACAAGGAGCTGCAGGCTATGTTGAAGCCAGGCGGGACATATGGAGAGGGCGACGAGGCCCTGGAGTTCTATGCCAAACACACGGCTCAGATTGAGGTCAGTTGTGATGTCCACGTCCGAATTAGACTGTGGCATTTTGGATCTGTTATTGCCATTGTTGTATTTAACTTAAAGATTTTACTGTGAAAAACACACAGTTTCTTTGTTGTCTGCCTACTATGTGGCATTTATTATGAGACGTGTGTTGGCCGCAGAGGTCTGCAACATGTTTCAGCATTAAAAGTGACTTGAGGCATGTGACGGTGTTTTTCTTGGCCTGCTTTTCAGTATCACCGTTGATTTGTTCCTGTCTGAGAACAAAGGATGCTGATTGTTGACTTGCGTTGTTGGTTCAGTCTATTAATCACTCTTGTAAACAAAACTACTCTTTCTTTTGAATAACAGAGAACAGTTTGTGACAAAAAAACAGTCACATATTTGAATAATGAATTATCTGTAACCACTTGGCTTGGCCGATCACAGCGACAGAGAGTGATTGCTGGATGCTTTCATGGTTTGTCCAGATTGTACGGCTGGATCGCACCATGGAGCAGATAGTCTTTCCCGTGCCTAATATCTGCGAGTTCCTCACCCAAGAGTCCAAGCTGCGTGTCTACTACACCACAGAGCGGGATGAGCAAGGCAGCAAGATTAACGACTTCTTCCTCCGCTCTGAAGATCTCTTTAATGAGATGAACTGGCAGAAGAAGCTGCGAGGTACTCAAGAGGCTACTGGTAACACAAACACCGTTCCCTGTGCGTCTTTTTCCTCAACTCTTTATCTTTTAGCACCTGTTTGCATGCTGTGCCCTTGCATCCCTCCAGGCCCCCAGAATCCCCACCCCGTAAGGTTAATTTGACATGTTGGCATCATGTCTGAGCAGGAACTAGAGCCCAAATTTCCCTTCATGTCTCAGTCTGGTAAGATTTCCCCAAACTCTTCCTTCACACCCGTAGTTCAGCACCATGGAGAACAGTAAGGCCTCAGCCACCAAAGAGAGCCTGTTTCTGAATCTATATCTGATGGACATGTCTTAATAAAAGTGGTCCAAACATGTTTTGAACACTGAAAGCACCACGGACATAAATACACACACACTAACAAGAGCAAACACAGCCACACAGTGCTTGGTACTCTCCGGTAACTTCAAATATTTCAACACAAAGGGAAAAAAAACGTACGCACAAATGTCAGACTCTCAGCAAGGTCTAACCTCTAAGTTAAAGGTGTGCGAACCACAAACTCTCAGGGGGTTTTCTGCTTGATACACAGAGCCAAAATTTGAATTTGATGTCTTAGTTTTCATTAAACATTGAACTGTTTGGGCGTCATCACAGTGAAGCAGGCTTCATTCACAAAAATTATACTTTGTGGGGGGGGTGCACTCTGTTCCTTTAAGTCTGACCCCTGGAGGCATGGAAGTGGAGAAAGCATGTTAACCTTGATAAGCAATTTTAACTTATTTAAATTACCGTACAGTTTAATTTAATTGAAGGCTAAGATGGAATAAGGAAAAATGTTCTTTAAAGATGTATAGTGATGCTTTCCAGATGGGAGAGAGAAGTGTCTGCTGTATTGAGTGTGATTGTGGATGATGAACATGATGATGGATCAGTGCGCAAATTGTTCCATGTTGCCATTCACAAGAATGCCTGGATTTTTTTGCTTAACTTTGGATTTTTTAATATGTATTAAAAAAGGTGATCATTTTTTCAGGTACCCTTTTTTTGTAAACAGGAAACAGCGAGGTGAAGGCAAAATAGAATTCTCAGTTTGGATTTAACTCACACATGTTGTGACAGATAAATCACTTTACACTTCCCCGCTTTCAAGTCTCTTGCTGAAATAGTGATTCTTGAGCTAAAACTGAACTTGCCAGCATGAATAATTGAGCAGTCAACCAAAAGAAAAGGCTGTGGATGGAGCGTGAAGACTGTCCTAAGATTAAAATTTAAGAAGGTATTTCCTGTATTCCTGCTCTGTGAGAAGCGTAAGAAGAACAGTCAACAGTGAAAGGGGGCAGGAACATAAGCAGAGAAATGGATGTGACTTGTGATAAAGGTCTTTAACTTGATTCACTCTTCGGGTGTTCTGACACGTTACATCTGAGTTTACAGGATGCTGCATCAAGTCTTCCTCATCACAATCAGATTATTTTGTTGGCCCAGTTCACCTACCAGCAAGTTTTAAGTTTTGCTCCGTCACACGTTCTCTACCTGTGACATAACAAAACCTTACTGATATAAATCTAATGCAGAGCAGTGCAGCAGGTGCAGGCAAAGACAAAAGAAGCATAATGCAGTTGATCCAGATTTTAAAAATTTGTAAATTTTGAAGTTATTTCACAAGTCCCCTTTATTTTAAAATGAATATATAACTAATCTTAAATTGACAAACATGCGGACCTGTACATAATTTAGACTTACCCTTTCAGCAGGGCACGTCCCTGTTGACCCCCTGGCTGATTCTGTCAGCTGTTGCTTTAAAGTAACGCTTTAAGAGCATGTTGAGGCCTGTCGCATAAGCAGACCCAAAGGATGATGGTTTATCTATAACATGATAACACATAACCATAGCCACCTCTTTCCTATACGACTGAGTCAGCAGTGCTTAAGACCATATTGTTCCACTGGTGTTTAGCCACAGGTCATGAGCGTTGTGACTTTTGTTGCAAAAATTCTCCAACCACAGCTCTTCTTTTCTAATGAATGGATGTATGGTTCGGCTCAAAATAGAGTTGGCGTCGATACTGATCTGCTGATCAAGGTCTCAGTAGGATGTGTGTCTGTGGTTTTTTGACTTTCTTAAAAATAGAAAGTCGTGTAGTTTCTGTGAAATGAGCAGTGACAATTCTTTTGTGTACTCGAAAAGGAATCAGTGACTTTTGCCTCCCTTTACAGCTTTGGTGCTTTTATTGGCACCTAAAACCTCACAGACCCCTTTTAAACAGACTGTGTTTGATCAGTGTTTCAACCCAAACTGTTACTCAAATCACTGAAATGATTCCTCACACTTTAAAGTAATTAACATTAAGTCTTGATGATAACCTGGCAAAAATGTTCTGTTTGCTGACGTAAAAGCACAGCTGATGTTTGCCACTGAGATTATTCATTTTACATCAAGCACAAAGTAAAATTCTGCACAAGGCTGTCTACGTTACATAGGAAATATCTCCATCTCTGTCTGGGCTCCATCTTAGCTTTTACTACAGTTAATGGAAATGAGATTTATGGCATAGCAAGTCTGATGTATTTTAATTCTTTTTAATGTGAAACAGTGATCAGTCACAGTGTGTTTTATTAGTGTTCTGTCAAGTGAAATTATTAGATAAATTGTCTTTTGTTTATGCGCTCTTAGTGGTTGGATCCTATAGTGTGTTAATGACCGGTGTTAATTTGCTTTCATACACGGTCCCTCAGCTCAGCCCATCCTGTACTGGTGCTCCAGGAACATGTCATTCTGGAGCAGCATCTCCTTCAACCTGGCTGTGCTCATGAACCTGCTCGTGGCCTTCTTCTACCCTCTGGAGGGAATTCGGGGAGGTCAGTCTGCCAATGTTTTCCCATTTTTAACCTTTATTTTCCTCAAGCCCATTACCACTCAGGAAACAACAGATTATTTCTGAACACTTAGATTGTGATCTTGTATTTATGTGTATATGCACTGTGGTTAACACATTGAGTGTGAGTAATATAACACAGGAAGCGTAGTGAGTGGCGCAAACATTAACTTTTGAGGCAAAACCAGGGGTGGGACAGGAGGTACATATGCTTTACATGTAATGCACACATGAACAAGAAAATAAATTGAGCCATGGCTTGTTAAGCTTTTAGTATCAGGGTCTGGAGTGATAGCTATACAGCCTTGTACATCACTGCCTACAGGTGCAGCTCCTTGTTGCTAAGTAAAAAGAAACACCCAGTGTCAAAGTGTTTCTAACATCAGCTTTTCCTCAACGACCCCAGACCAACGACAGGACTGAGGCTAATACGAACTCCATTAAAACTTTATTTTCAACAAATCCCAAAGTGGTGAAAAGATTCTTTCTCATACTTTGAGAGGAAAGAGCATTGTGCCAGCTAGTTTGAAAGTTTCCAAAAACAATAATTTGACAGAAACACCCACCTTCCCCAGTGACTGCCAGGTGTGAAAATGGGCAGAGCACTGCCACCGCGGGGCTTAAACCAGAAATATTTGGTTTCGATCGAAGCCATGTTCCAAGAAGTCGTGAAATACTCTACAGACACACAGCCGTGACTGCATTGCAACAGTATAACTGTGCCAGCCAAACAAATTGTTTCAAAATGTCAGATTTTGTTGTTAATTTTGATTTACTGAGAGGGCTAATTCAGGATTAGAGGTGGAAAGAGATGGACAGAATAGAGGAGGAAGAGAAAAAGGAAAGGAGACACACTGAAATTAATGAGAGACTGAAGAGCTTGAAAAGTCAAGAGACAAAGCCGAGACCATTAAACAGACATTGTGGTCAGTTTGCCATTTTCAGACCTGGTGTGCCGAGAAAGATCTTGATATTGATTTTGAATCAATCACCAAAATGGACTTGAACCAGTCTCTCCATCAGTTGTATGCCACTGTGAAAAACAGGAAAGGTATGTTGGCCTAGGTGTGGGACTTAACCAGTACATCAGTGATCCACCGATCAGCTGTTCCTGGCGTCTAATAAAAGATCCTGCATCAACCACAAGCAACAACGTTTTTGTTGGAGTAGTGAAAAAAACTTTGCTGAGACGGACGACCATTTTGCTGAATATCACTGAAAAACTTTATTGCTTGTCGGAAAAATGATTATTTGTTATTAATAACTTCTTGCATTTTTTGTTGCTGTGTGTTTATTTCATGAAACCTTACCAGGTATGTAGTAACCATTTTGTAAAAGCAATAATATGCCCCAAGAGGTCATGATTTTAGAACAGCTACAGGTACAACACCCCGTAGCTGTTCTAAAATCGCTGTAAAAATCATGACCTCTCTGGGTTTATTGCTTTATCAGCTCAGCAGAGCCCTGAAGCCTGCTCTTTAGCAATGCATCCACCAGTCAGATCAGATATTTAGGTGACGTTACATGAGAAGGAGAACTAAAAAGAAGGAAAATGAATCCCAAACTAAGAGTGTCTGTCTGCACGCTATTTAAGCTCAGGCTTTTTATCTGCTACGAAACAATCAGAAAACAATACTTCTGTCATTTGAACTTAAGACTGCTCCCTCTTCTGGCAAGCGCTCTCTCTGTCACAACGCAGCAGCAGCGCTGACAGATGTCGCTTTATTTTGCTGCAAATAAGTCCTCCCAAACTCTCAAAATTTACATGCCAAATCTACGTGCATTTGGCGTGTGGAAAATATGTTTATTTCAGACTCTTTTAGATGGATTTCAGCGGACATTTCGACCGGCGAATATGCCAGACTTCAGCAAATTTTTCCAGTCAAATACCGGTAATTACCGGTTAACGTAAGCTCAGTACCACAGTCACTTTGTTGTCTGTCCATGCCTGAAAACGACACAATGAACTTCAAAAGAACATTAGAGCTCGAAGGGGAATTAACTTGTTGCACAGGTCAAAAACTGTTCACAGTACCACTGAATATGTAAAATCTGTTTGATTTGTATACAGCAGCTTTAAAAAAAAAGCAGTGACATATCTGTTAAATTGCCTTGAACAGTGTCATTTGATTTTGATTTAGCGTCACTTGAAGTGGGGCTGAAGACTACAATTTTTAAAAAAGGAACTTAGAAAGAAGTGAGCTCACTCGTCCTTTGTAGCCCACTTCTCATCTCTGCTTGAGAATAGAGGACTGGCACACATTGACCACAGCTTTATCACACTTCAGAATCTCTGACTAATCTCTTTGCAGCCTAATTGCAATTTGGGTAATGTACCTGCCAGGTTCGAACCATGGAGTGAAATGTGTGTAATAGAAGGACAGTATTTCTGGTGCCTCTGCACTGATGTACAATTCTAAATTGCTGGAGCTCTCATATTTCAGAACTCTTAACTCTGACAGCAGCTTCAGATAAACTTTAGGCCAGCTTCAATCCAAAGTGGTCATGACCAACACAAGCTTCTGCAATCTGAGTGCAAGACGATCGCTCACTTTCCCACTGGACACTTGGTTCCTTGAATGCCCCCTGATGTTGCTTGCGCGTCCACATCCCAGCGTTTGCAATCATATATGTATTTATAGCAGTTGACATGTGATCACATCATGTACGGTGAGCTGTACTATCAGTGCTACGCGTGTGCAGGACTTTATAGAACACCTTGTGCGCTCATGTCTGTGGTTTGGGTGTAGCCTCACACCTCCCTAACCAAAGTGAGTTTCACCAGAAGTGGAGGTGTGATGACAGTGTAATCCTAGCTGAAGACGTGGATTTTGAACTGCGGTGCTCTCACAAAAGACAGAGATGGATTTGTTCTTAATAAGGTGCTGACCTGTTTATTGACACTGTGCATTTCCTGCCCTGGATAGATGACTTAACATGATATCAGATTTCTAGCCTCATTCTCACACTGGTCTTGGTTTGAGTTGTTTTCTATTTCATATGTATGACTTCTAGTGATTGGATGTGTGTGTGCGTGTGCACAGTCTTGCATAAAATACTGTGTCTCCTTATCAGAACAGAATCTTTAGCCAAAAACATCACACCACTCCTGTCTGTTGAGTTTGAGATGGCACACATGAGAAATCGGTCTATAAAAACTTAATTGGTTAGACTGTTGTTACTGGTCAGCTCTGAAATGTGATTGTGAGAAGGATTTCATAAACCAGTTCATAAACAAAAAACATTTTCAATAAACTGCCAAACTGTAAGCACTTTAGATGAAAATGTGATCTCAAATACAGATTAACGGAGAACATTAACATAATCAATCCAGCAACAATGAACATAATCCTTAGTTTACACAAATATATTATCAGGAATTACGAAAACAAAACAGGGTTTCTTTGTAGGATCTACATATTTGACCTTGTTCCACACACCATATTAGCCCCTGGTAGTCAGGTCCAGTTATGTGACCTATATGTAAACATTTAAGGTTGGGAAAATCTGATGTGTTGGTTCACAAGGTGCAACAGATTGCTTTAGAAATAAAATCTTCCTTCAAAGGGACATAACTGATACAAATTTCTGCATGACAGGAGGCTTTTCACCAACCAAAGGAATGATTGACAGACCTGAGGAAATTTTTACGCAAAGTTTCAGTTTTTTCTTTTGCTTTCTCTGTTACTTCTTTCCTTTTTTTCTCAATTCTCCTTGAGGGCAGTATTTGTGGCGATGTGAAAAAGCCGCAGCCTGTAAGGCCTGCATTGTTCCAGTGCAGAGTAGCAGAGAGAAGACGCACATTGTGAACCGCATAAACTTTCAATTGTTCTGTCTGGGGTCAAACGGCGAGGTCCCTTTTGTTTGAACTTCCTCACAGCATTATAGAAGAGACAAAAAAAGAGGTTGTTAGCTTAGCTCGAGAAACTCCATGTGGTTTTTGGTGTCAAAGGTCCTCTGAGAGCTTAGCCTGTCATTTCAGGACACGCCATTGATGGCTTCAGACTGAAGCTAGTTATCAGAAAAAAAGATAAAAGTTACACTGTCAGCCACTATTAGGTTACTCACTGGAGAATGTTCAATGTCTATAGGGGTGTATACACGTACAGATTTCACACAGTGTCCTAGATTCATATAAGCTCAGATCTCTCCTGTTAATATTCAAGCCGGCTACTTGTTAACCTTGAAGAATTTAAACAAGTCCAGTAAACCTAATTTGAGTATAGCAAACATTAATGGCAAGTTTGACTTTGAGCAGCTTTTATATCCCTGAAGGTTTGCTTAATTTGCAGAATGTATAGACAACTAAAACACCACAATATCCCTTTAAAAATTATTAAAGTATTGGCTGCACAAGTCATTCACATGCCTGTCAATGGATGGTGGTTCGTTATAAGAGAAACTGAATAGTTGAGAACTTTTCTAAGTAGTAACCAGATGTGCTAAAGTCCTAGAATAGAGCATCTTGAATAACTCCAGGTTTTACACATTCTGCAGGTTTATTCTGTAGTTTAAGTCAGGTGGGTTTTGCATGGGGTTAGGTAAGCCTTGAGCAGTAGTCGTGTGCTCACGAATGCTGCTCAGATGTCACAATGAAAGTAGAAGTTAATACTGAAGCTATAGCTCAGACACTTGCCAACAAGGAGGAAAACTTAGATGTTACAGACAGAACACAGTGGGTCTCTTTAATGAAATATTAGCAAATTTGTGAGTAGATTAGCACATAAAACACCTCCGTTCTAAGAACCTACTTTGGATTCATGAACGCTGTATAAAACTTGGATTTGATTGCAGATACGTGTGTATCTAACGAATGCAAATCAATCATAAACAGACAACACACTCCCACTGGTCAGTAATTAACATACATTCCCATCTATGAGTAGCCAGTGAGCACCATATAAGGAGGTGATGATCACTATGACCAGGTACAACCTGTCGAGACTTTTCTGACACGGAGATCGAAATTATTTGCGGTGAAGGGGAGTTGAGAATTTTTTAAAATTTTCTTCTGTTAGTCGTGGTGTGACAGGTACAGGAAGCCTAAATTAAAACCTGGAAGGAGGAAATAGATGCTGTTAACTCTGTGTCCTCTGTTGGATACGTGTAGTGTTAATAGAGCACACCAGTAGAACCCAGTAGAAATTCATGCATATTTTATGAAGTGTTTAAAAATCCAGTCGTTACTGAAGCATATGTCATCATGCATGAAAGGCAAAAAAACCTTTTTCCTTACTGTATGATATGAATGTGTAACAAATAAGTCCTCATAAATCCTCTTCAAATTGCCATATTGGCATTTAAGGCATGCTGATTAATTCACAGCATTAACTTGCGCACTGAACAACATGAAAGAAAACGTTCCGCCTTAAAAGATGCATTGGAGCGGTTCAGTGAATTAAATTATTATTTTTTCGCCAGTAACATTAAACTTTTGGTAAAGAATCGACATGAAAAGCAAAGCATCCCCTGGTTTTTTGGAACAAGTTAAAGGTAAAAGACCTTTTCATTTTTGGGAAAGGGCTGCAGATGTGCGCATCGCTTGCTTCATCAGAGAGGTTCACCTTGTCAGGAATTGTAATATTTTTTAACATGTATAAAACACATTTGGTAAGTCAATTTCAACAACCCGTTCCCCTTTTCAAAACCTATCTGAAGCGTAAATCTGCTAACTGCCTGCTCATTTACCTTTTTTTGTTATATTTGTAATCTTTTGTCATGTTAAAATTATGAGTTTTAAAGGCATAAGCATACAGTGAACGTAACAGAGCACAATATGAATTAAAAATGTAATTTATGATGATGACAAGCAATATCGTGTGTTTTCTTATTTACAGAAGCACTACAAGCAGTCAGGAGCAGGTGTAGATTTTATGAGTAGCTACACATGGAAATACAGGGAAATTTCCCTCTGTGAACAGTTTACACACAAAGTCGATCTGCTCACATTTCAGGAATGAGACCCAGTGAGTGCAGGCAGAGTGCTGCACTTCTAGCTCTCTCAAAGCAAGAAAAGGCGTGCCTCAGGGACCGGGAGCCCCTCCTATTCATTCTTTATATCAATAACATTGATCAGAATGTGACTACTGCAAAATTGTATTCTTATGCTGACAACACTTTACTCTACTGCTCAGCACCCACCCACCCAGGCTCTCTCCCAGTTGCAACTTGCTTTTCAACAAATTTTTAGGATTTAAAACTTAATCGCTGACAAAACTAAAGTCATGCCATTTTCAAATGCAAAAACAAAATCACCAAACTTGCCTTCAATCGTTGCTTCTCAGGGTACAAAGATCAAGTGTGTTTCTAACTTAAGATATCGTGGTATTTTAATTGACGAATCTCTCTCTTTTACACCTTATATTCAGCAGCTGGTAAAAAGATTAAAACTGTAACAGGGTTTCTTTTTCAGAATCAAAACTTGCCTTTCTTTTGAATGTAAAAAGAGACTGGTTGCTGCCACTTTTATGTCTGCACCAGACTGTGGTGATGTATTATACATGCATACATCCTCGTCATAAAGCTACCCTTTAAGCCCGATGGGCCCGCGGGCGGCCCGAAAATATTTCGCGCAGCGCGATTTGGTTAAAAATACCAGTAAGACGGGACAACTGTGTTGACTTATGGTTGTTGATCAAACCGTATACTCTAATGTTCACAAAAAAAGGTCGGATGTGTATTTTAGTGAAAACGTTAGTGTTTAGAGGTGATTTTAAACCTTGTTGGTGTAAAATCCGCGACATTTAAAACGTGAGATCAGAGGAAAGAAACACCTCACATCGCTGTAGAACACAATATGGTGCGACCATGTTTGTAGTCCTTTGAGAGCTGACAGGCACCTGAATCAAATGAGACCAAGCATTCTATGGACTACAATTCCCATCAGCCACTGCAACCACGCGTAAAAATGACAAGGAAAATGCCTCACAGCGCGCCATTACGAGGAGCGCGCGAAAGGTGGCGCCAACACCCTGTCACTAGGCTGTCATCAGCATCTGCGTACTGCCCGGAGTTTGTGTGTTTCCACTTTAGTGTTTGTTTGGTTGTTTGTTGTAGCGTTTGACTTCTTTTACAACATGGCAAAGAGGTACAGGAATGTGGAAGAAATATTGGCCGAGATACAGAGAGCGTCAGACGTCGATATTTCGGATTTATCAGACTCATCTGACAGTGTGGTCTCAGAGGATCCCCTTCATGAGTAAGTATTATCCCCTTCACTGTGTAATGTAAACTCGGCGAGTTAGCAGCCAACGAATAGCGAAAATAAATGTCACAAAATTGTAAAATGCTTCTTACATTTGCTGTGGTCAAAAGATATTTTCCAATTCGAAAAAAAACTGCAAGCTAGTTATTTTTTCATGCACTGGGGAGACTGTTTAGCGGTGTTGTGCATGAACGAGTTCAAATGAACGAGTTTATTTTTGCGCGTTCATTTTTCTGTCCTATATGTAAAGTGCAAACAAGATATTGTAGGTCAGGCTACTCAATTATATTTATATATTTTTACACATCTCCGCCACTCTTGTCTTCTTTGGTTGAATGTACAAAGTAATTACATCATATGTCCCATATACTAATTGTCATCATTTTCATAGCCAACAAGAAGAGGAGAGGGAGGTTGCAGGCCCATCATCCTCTCAGACATATCTGTCTCCATCTGAGGCATCACCTGTCCTATCAAGGTTTGTGTAGGTTTCGTTTCTTACTGCGCCAATTATACATTCATATGCTTTTCTGCTGTTAGAAATGTATGTGATTTGAATATGTTACTTTCAACATCAACACATGCTCTGTTTTCATGCAACAGTGATAATGAAGAAGATGATGTGGATTATGCCCCCCCACCACGCTGTTCCTCCAGGCGTCGATCTACATCCTCCAGTTCTGGGTCCTCTTCGCCTCACCAACTGACTAAGAGAGGTCGTGGCTGTGGCCGTGCCCGTGGCTGTGGTCCTGGTCGTAGGGGGCAAGCCAGCAAGCGACCAAAACTGGCTGCTGGAGACTTTGAGCCTCAGCAGGAGAGATGGAGGACAAAGGAAGAGCCAGACATTGAACCCTCAACACCGCAGTTCGAGCCGAAACATCCACCTGGCCCCAGGATTGACACCACTGCTGACTGGTCTCCCCTCAGCCTCTTCAAGCTGTTTTTCAGCAGCAGCAGTCTGCACACCATTATCAACAATACCAATGCCAATGCTGTGCGACGACTGGCACAAGGTTCCAAGTACAAGTGGTGTCCCCTGTCAGTTGATTCTTTCTACACCTTTCTTGCCATCATCCTCTTCTTTGGCTTGGTACATGTCCACTCCAGGGCAGACTTCTGGAGGAAGGAGTGGCCATACCAATTTGTTTTCCCCAAGAGCAGCATGTCCAGGGACCGATTTGAGGCTATATTTTGGTCTCTTCATCTGTCTGATGTTGTAGAAGATGAAGAGAATGAAAGAAAGAGAGGGACGCCCCAGTTTGACAGGCTCTTCAAAATCAAGCCACTGTATGGTGAGATTGTGAATGCTTGCAACTCCCTTTTCCAGCCGTATCAGAACATCACAATCGACGAAAGAATGGTAGCAAGCAAAGCCCGCATTGGATTCAGGCAGTACATGAAAGACAAACCGACAAAATTTGGCTACAAATTGTTCGTATTGGCAGACTCTAAAACCGGCTACACATCAAATTTTTTTGTATATCAGGGTAAAGACAAGGATAAGGTCAGACTGAGGGGACAGAAGGATGATGGCCTCAGTGTCACATCTGTCATGGATCTGATGAAATTTGACCTCCTTGGAAAAGGTTATCATCTTTATGTTGACAATTTTTATACAAGTCCACTCCTTTTTACAAAACTTATGAGATATGATACAGCAGCTTGTGGCACCATTCGGCCAAACAGAGACGGATTTCCCAGGACAACATCTAACGACCTCCCGAAGAAGCCTGAGAGAGGAGACATGAGGTGGATCCGCAAGGGCAACCTCCTCTTTACACGGTGGATGGACACAAAGGTGGTCAATGTTTGCAGCACTTTCCACAAAGCCTATAGTGGAGCCACTGTACTGAGGAGGGTGAAGAGGCCTGATGGACACTGGCAGAGGGCTCCTGTGCCTGTGCCTGATGCATGCAGGGATTACAATGTCAACATGGGTGGGGTGGATCTCTCAGATGCCCTCATCCATTACTACTCGGTGCATGGCAAGACGATGCGGTGGTACAAGACATTTTTTTATCATTTCATTGACATTGCGGTAGTCAACAGTTACATCTTGCACAAAGCCGTAGCCACAATTCACAATCAGGCTCCCATGTCCCAGAAATGTTTCAGAGAGGTTCTGATGAGGGAGATGATTGCACAGGCTAAAGCTTTGGTTGCTGAAGCCACCCCCCGCCCAAGTCTCACCAACACCTGCATGCCTGTGTTCAGAGGGAGCACTGGCACTCAGGACCGCAGGAAGTGCGTGGTCTGTGCAGCCAAGGAGAAGGAGAAGGCCAAGCAGATGCCAGGCTACAAAGTCAAGGACATGAAGACACCTGTGTACTGCTCAAGCTGCAATGTGTCACTTTGCCTCGTTCCTGACAGAAACTGCTTTATAGAGTATCATGGCATGGTACTTCAAAAATGAACCTACTGCTGGCAAGCCGTCCCTCCCACCCCCTTAGCCCATTGTAAATATTTGCATTTGTTGCACTTTTTTACTCTGTTGCTCACTGTTTTTTGATTGCTGTTGTTGTTGTTTTCAGGAGCACACTATTTGTTCTAATTGCATTACTGCTTGCACACTGATGTTCTTGCACGTTGACATTCTTGGCCATGCATATAGTTCTTTTTACCCTGTTCTTGTCTAAATTTTGTTACAGTTATTGCTGCTGATATGTTGTTTACATAAAACTACTCCATGTGGAGACAAAAGGATACATTTTGTTGTTTTCATTTTCATCATTTCATT
>JAQLOL010000012.1:27366441-27385473 GCA_029783665.1 Naso thynnoides | reverse complement strand
TATAAAATTAAAAAAATTGCAAATAAAAAACCCACCCCCCCCCCCCCCCCCCCACCCCCCACCCAAAAAAAAAAAAAAAAAAAAAAAATGGTGTTTTTTGTGTTTATCTCCCCTGGAATGTCAGAAATCTCCCAACTAAAGACTAAAGAGGGAAAAGTCCGTGCACTTCTCTAAAATCTTTGATTGAAATATAAAGATAAAGCTTTGGTAAGTCACAAATACAAAATTCTTATAAAAAGGCAAGGAAACTCCTACTGTCGCTCTGCTTGACATGGATTTTGGTGCACAACGAACTTCTCATCTGAGTTCCGTGTTTTAGCTTCACTCTGAGTTGCAAACACGGCGCCTGTGGCTGAATTCCTCCAGTGTTTCCTCTAGCTAGCCATCTTGATGCACACAGCTCTCCCACTGGTCAACCTGACACAAGCAGCGCTGGTGAGTGGAGCATGAAGACGGTGATTCAGTGATCCACAATTTTTTAACAGAGCACTACAAATGTTTTGACTTACAAACATCTTAAATTGACAAGTATCATATGTGTAATTAAAGGCACAATTTAAATGGGATCAAAAAATAATTTGTCTCTCCTCATTGACCACTGTGCATATTTTTTTCAAAACAAGGTCCCATTGGGTTGACCAGAGGGGCAGTGACTAAAACTGGTGAAATACACGACTTGAAAATGCATATTTAGAAAGAATACACACCTAAAAGTCATGTGACGTCATAACATTCTCTTATGAACTGACCAACTCTACTTTTGCATAGCTGTAGCTCTTAATTTTATTGGAGTTGTAATGATTTTCACCTCTTTTAATAATTATTTCCTCTCTCTCTGGAAAACAAATGGAACTGTGCTAAAGTGGCGGCCATGTTGGTGTTGGTGACATGCATTGTGCTAGATAAGAAAGTGGCTTCACATGAAACTTAAGTTGTACCTTACTATGTTAACGATAAACTGCAACATTGTTTAAATGTAGCTACTAAATTGGCAAATATTTTTTGTGATTGACAGCACATTTTAAATTGGATCAGAAAAATATTTGCCTCTGCTTTAACTACCGTACGTACATTTCTGAAATGAAGTCCCATGGGGGCCACAGGAAGGGGCGCGACTCTTTATGAGCCACTTTATGAGAGAGGAAAAGACGATGTGGTTCCTGCCAGTTTTCAGGGCTTTTTCTGTGACTTTTATGCAGACATCAAACAAAATAATAATAATAATAATAAATTACTTTAATTTGTTAAAAGAATATTTTTACACTTTATGCTTTTAAAACGTGTCTGGAGTGAGACTTATACCTGACTGGGTTTTTTTTGTTTGGTGTAAATCTCAGAGCTGCATGTGGAGCAATGTGTGTATTGTCACGTCAGATACTTCCTTGTCTGTGCTTTTGGATTTTTCTAAGTTTGCAATTTTATTGAGTGTATGGGGAGATTAGACGTGAGGAAAATACACCACTGGTAAGTGAACGGTTTATTACGAGTGATTTCAAGAATGCCCCCATATCCCATGTGATTCTAATATGGAAAGTCCCTCATGATTAATTTGATTCTGCTTTTTGAATTGGCTTCAAATCACTGCACACAGCCGAAGAGACTAAACGGGGCCTACAGTGAAAAACACAAATCAAATAGGTCCTGGCATATATTCATACTTGATATACTCTGTTTTGTCATGTGACTCATTACTGCTCAGAAAGATGAAAATTATACCAATTTGTCTCAAATAAGCTGGTCTGATTTTGAGTTCAATTAAAAATGAACAGTTTTTGAAAGCTGCATAACTTGGAACAGAAAGTATGATGAATGTGTTACATCAGTTTCATTCTGTATTGATGTGCTTGGCCATAACCGTCCTCGTTTTGTTTCCTAGGAGCACAACCTGGACTGGTTCCCGCGGATGCGGGCCATGTCGTTGGTCAGCAGTGATGCAGACGGGGAGCAGAATGAGATCAGAAACCTGCAGGAGAAGCTGGAGTCCACCATGAAACTGGTGTCCAACTTGTCAGGCCAGCTGACGGAGCTAAAGGAACAGGTTGGTTAAACTACAGTGAATCACTGACAGACGCAGAAATGATGGGAAAAACACCAAGAGAGAGGGAAGGTTTTCAGAAGGTGTGCACAGGAGATGTTTGCTGAGGTTTGTTTGTTTGCCGCTCATTGCCCTTTAGATGAAGAGCTTACTAAATGCAAAAGGCAGTGAGTCATAGTTCACAACACGGCTCAAAAGGCTTTCAACCTGATTTTGTTTGTGTCATTGAGCAGCAGTCTATCTGGATTACATTACTGACCTGTCAGCTAAGATTGTAATTCTTGTTTCTTATCTTCTTTGTTATTCATTTACTCTCTGGATAGAGATTGGGTTTTTTTTAACAATTGAAAACCACACGAAGTCAGCACATTTTCAAAGTGAGATAGTTATTGTGTGAGAGTATATTTCAAAAGAAAGTTTTTGCAATAAATTCCACTTAAACTTAACTCCTTTTAAGCTGTATACAGACATTCTGCTGCAGTTGCATACAAAGGCAAATGAGGCTTTAGTTGCACAATTGTTTCAATCACCTGATTCTTGTAAACAGAATTGTAAAAATGTCTTTACCCTTGAAATGAGAACTATCTGTGAGGAAGTGAATGTTTCCGAGACATTTTGACCCAGACAGGGGGAAATGATTATTGTGTTGCTGAAAGCTGTGAAGGGCACAGTGGCATCAGACGCATTTCAATCCCTGTCAACATTTATAAGGCCTATTTTGGATGAAGACACATTTCCAAAAGCACGATGTAGAGTGTTCACACATTTGAATTCTTATTCTTTTAAGAAAGAATCTGGTATTTATTAAGAGTAAAAGCACAAACAGGAAAAATGTTTTGTAAGCGTTCTTTATTTGTGTCATTCCAAAGATAATTGGCTTAATTAGAAAATTATAGTGTAAAAAAGTCAACATTCTCCTGCTAACCAAGTTTAAACTGTCCATTTGTGGAGTTTTAATGATATTTTTCTATAACATGTCTCTTGAGGCAAAACTATTTCTCCTGGATCACTCATTCCAAGACCACTTTATCTTCTCACTTTTGATAATGGTGTGTTTCAGTGTTGAGTCGCAAATATGTAACTTAAACTTAATTCTTTAAGTCAATTCTTTCTTGGCGATTCTTATTCTTGCTAGTTTAAAGGTTAGCACCTGTGTTATGACTAATGTGCTCTGCTAAATCTCTGAAATTTCTTTGACTGAGTTTCAGTATTAGTAGCTTGTGTTCTGCTTTCGTCAATGACGGCAGTGTGGATGACAACGATTTCAAAAGCATCCGCTTCAGTTCGGCGGCGTGCAGAGTTTGTGCAGCATTTGCTGGTTTTCTTGAAAGTGATTTGTAAGAATCAGTCAATAAAGATTACAGAGCCGAGAGTGCCGATGTATTTAGCAGAAGAGGACATGCACACCAATGGAGGTACAGTTGGAATGATTTTTGAAAATCTGTCGTTTGTGTGCTCTTCAGATGACAGAGCAGAGGAAGCAGAAGCAGCGGATTGGCCTTCTGGGACACCCTCAGCACATGAACGTTAACCCCCAGCAGCCTGCATAAGATTCAACCGGCAGAGCCCTGAAGCAGCTCAGCGTCAGCTGCGTCCGAACGGAGTGTGCCCTCACTCAGAGGTTACACACATTATATACTACAGTGAGTGTGAGTGTAACTTATAACCGTAGGGAACTGCTGTAACATAGGTAGTCATAAGGCGATGTGTAGCTCTACCCCACGCATGTGTTACTGCTCACAGTAACACTCGCCCACCTCGTTCTGTTCAGTCCAGTTGGATCTGGTGCCAAATGTTTTCTATGTAGAAATAAATTGGATTTCTCAACACATGGCCTTTACTGGTTGAACTTGAAACACAATATAGCTGACTGGACAGTAGGAATTAGTACCATTTGTTTTCATTTTCATTTTAATTTAATGTTTTCTATTTATATTTCTGGCATACCAAGCAGTATTAAATGTCTTATTTTTGTATGTTGTGCAATATATTAACTTAAATATGCAACCTCATTTGGTGTGTGGATTTAAGTTCCATCAGTCATGTCTTATTTATAAGTGTGGGCCAAAGTTTTTCTTTGTACTTTATTGCCACTGGATAAAATAAGGACTAGTTGGTTGTCTTTGCTTACATAAATATAAAGATAATATTTAATAAGCTGGCCTTCTCAATTTTAATTTTGTCTTATATTTCTTGTAAATGTGTATACATGAGTGTCACATGCACTCAATAGAGATAATCTGTTGTGTGAGAGCAATACATACAGAAAGACTTCTTTCACCCGTGTAAATCCAAGGGTGTCAGAACTCAGTGCTTACTTATTTTATGATAATTTTTGCTTTCTTATTTAATTTGGATCTAAAGGACATTTAGAACGTTTGTCTTGTTGGTCAGATATTTACTATATGATTTATTTGGGATCACTAATCTTTTACAAGTTGTTCAGGAGTTGTGTAACTTTCACTGTATCAAACATTACTTGTGTAATTTCCAGTTCTGGAGCAAACTTGTTCCATTTGTGCCTGTTCTGGTCTTCGTTTTAAAGTCAGATACAAGTTTGCTGCTTGTGCGAAGCCATTAACTTTTATGTTCATGTTCACTAAAATGTATTAGTTGGTTTTCATGCTAACATTAGTATAAGCTGTCTTTTTTTTTTTTGAGACTACTTTGTGTACAGAAAAGTTGTTGCTCATCTTTGCTTTTGTATAGAAATTGAGACAGAGAAAAATACTCATGTTAAGTTTAAGTAAAACCTAAGCACTGTCAATTTGTATATTAAAGTAGAATTATTTATTAAAATTCATGTAAATCTCCTTTACTTCATTCTGTGTTTGTTTATTGTTGAGTTGATTTTGTAGGTTTAGAATTTTTCCATATGATAAATGCATTTAGGCCTATACAGCCTAGCAAACTATTATCCGTCAGTGTATGTGAGAATGAAGAAAATTAGTTCCGTTATTACCGGTGCCCTTTTTTGTTCAGCAGCCATATAATGTGGTACGGTAAAAATAAAAAGCCATAAACGTAGCTATCGCTGATACAAATGTAAGAGATATTAATTTACACATTATACTTGATTGTTGGGAAATGAAGGGAAAGGTGAACATTATGTATACTGTAGTTGTTGTTTTGTCACAACTGTAAATGACACGGCACGATATATTCCAATGCGTCAAAAGCAGTGTTTTGCTATTTACAAATAAAACTAGGCCGTGTCCTAAATCAATCCTGTTGCTTTCAGAGAAACTACATGTTAACTGGAAACACACGTGTCTGAAACCAGCAAATGTCGGCACGAGTGGAATATGGGTAATTTGGGTGGATATAAAATTTGCTTTGCTGTCCAAATTTAGCCTTATGTTTACAGATATTACACTTTATTGTATTGTTTTTTTTATTGTCCAACCAAAACTGATTTAATGATACAAATATATTACTAAAATGTGTCACTAAATCAGTATATTTAAGAAGTGTATGACTTATATTCTCACCAAAACTTAAATTTAAACATCACTCAGTGTGTCAAATAAACAGAATCTGATCTAATCTAATCTAATCTAATCATAATACCACATAGTTCTTGCCCACAATAAAGTCCTTTGAAAAAATAGTGCAGCAAGAAATGAAGGGTGCAGGAGTGCAACAACTGAGCTCCACTCAAGGACTCATGAAATTAGCTTCACAGAATTGTCAAAGGGCAAACAGGTTAATTATAAGTATTATTTGTAGGCCTACAGACAGAATAATAGCTGAGCCAAAGGTGTCCCCATTATACACTTGTGCTGCATGAGAATTTACAGTAACACCATGAGTGAGTGTTTGCAGAATTTGCCTAGCTTTCATCCACTCCATTACAGTTCGAGGTGGGCCTACTTTCACTTTAATATTAGTATTTTACACTACACTACACTTCACAGGAAAATAATAGCCATTTATTTATTTATTTATTACTTTCGTCTCATACAAGGGTTGACTGAGACGTCTTTCCCGCCTTCTCATTTCCCGCTCCGTTGTTTTGGAGCCGTTTCTATCTTTAGTCTCCGGCTGCTTCGGGATGTCGGCGGGTGGAACCGAGCGGCCAGTCGTCCACTCTCGGCTCCCTGCGCGCGTGACGTCACCGACATGGATCCGCTGCTGTGTTCTCTCCCGACCATGAGGAGCTCAACGTGACAGCCCACTGGGTACAAGCGGTCCTATCTGCAGCTGACAGCAGCAGGTATAGAAAAGAAAACAAAACGTTCCGCCACAGCCGCAGTAAAACACGTAAGACAAGTCACCGCGCGGGGCACGCTCACAAGCTGACTCATCGTGTTAGATAGCTTCTGCTCCTATTGTTTTTCATATTTAACTTGCGATTTGTCCCGCCAGTATCAGCCCATATAATTACACTAACAGACTGAATTTTTAAAAAAGCATAAATATATCAAGCCTTGAAGACTTTCAAAATAATTACAAACATGTCCGAACTATTTAAGTCTTCCCTGTTCATAGCAAACCCAGACATTATTATTTTATGCCATCATCAGGCTGTTATTATTTTCAAATTATCCCCGATTTATTAGGCTACTAAGTCTGTGACACCGGCTCGGCTTCGTTTTAATCTTATCACACTTTTACAGTCTCGTGTTGATTGCTAATTTAAAAATATAATTAATAATCAAAACTTTTGCTGTATTTCATTTACTCTCATGGTGAAGGCTGGTAAAGCCTTTAATGTTTGCAGTTTAAGAAATGGCATTCATATTGAACCGCTTTCTAACTGCTAAAGAGGGAACTGTTGCTCCACTTTCTGTCTTTGTAAACACGGTCTTGTCTCGAGAGTCGGAGCATGGTGGTACACGGGACTCGGCCCCAGCGGAGGAGTACTCCAGAAATGGGTTGTACTTTTGCAGCACGGCGAGGGGAGGAGGTGTGTGTGCATGTGTGTGTGTTTACATGTGTGCGCCCCTGCAAGCTGTTTTCATTTAGGTTTGTTTGGTGGGTGTATGGCTGGAGGGACTGCTGGCGGCAGGGGAGCTGATCTCAATTACAGCGGATGCAGTTTTTGCTTTGATAAGCTCTCTGACAAGTCTGTTTATCTGCAGGAACATTACACCTTCCAAAGAAAGCACCTGGAATGTTGCTCGAAATGCAGCCACCAAACACACACTGACGCTGTTCTGGGTGTTTGGAATAAGAGGGAACGATGAGAGGATCACACTGCTTCCTTCAGTCCAAACTGGAAAAACCTGACCCTGTTGCGTTTGGCTGTTTTCTTCCAAAAAGCCTCAGCAGGAACATTAACGAGCAAAAAATGAACTATGAAGGTTACACAGGCAGTTTCTCTCACACAGTTTTAGGAAAATGTAAGAATTGTTTGGCTGCGAAAAAACCAATTAGATCCTCATTCGTGGAACTTCAAAACAAGTGTTTGCTTTAACCTATCACAGTTGTTATTGATCAAATAGACTCTCTAATGTGGAATTTTATTCAACACTGAATTGCAAATGTGATTTTTTTTCAACCTCGGTGATGAATTTATTCAGTAAGAATTCAGAGGAAAGAAAAGGTGCGAGTGTTTCTGTGAAAAATCTGATTTAAATACGCATCAAAGTCAAGGGAAGAGCATGACTGCAGCGCTCACATCCGTCTGCACCTGCTTCATTCAGCCTCTGCACCTGACTCTGATTAAACTCTCACAGCAGCTCATTAAAACAGCCTTTTGACCCACGGAAAGCTGTTTCCCTGCCTGCTTCCATTAATAAAGCCGTGTGCTTCCAGACCCTTAAGGACACATATCATGGTGCAGATAAACAAATGTATGTAAGGATGCAATAAAAGAACATTATGCTAATAGGCTAATTCCCTCTCATTGGGCTTGGTCTGTGAGATCCATCATTAACACACACACACACACACACACACACACAGACACACATATTATATATATATATATATGCACATGCCAGAAACATGAATGTTTGGCATTAAAAAAATACAGACTTGCATGATGAGAAGATAAATGTGAATCTCGTAGCTTAAGTGGGTAGCCTTGCATCAAGAGCAGGTGCAGAGACAACGGCCAGTCTGTCTCTGGCTTACTAATTCACAATGATTTATTTATTGTTGTTTACTGCCACAAAAAAGCAAAAAACAACAACAATGATATCCGTTTTTTGGGGGGATTCTGCTCAGTTTCTCATCAAGGGAGTGTGACTTTAGCTTAGCTCTTTTGCCTGATCAACCAGTGGTCCAGCTAATATACTTGTAATTTTTACACTTTCTGTATGAATTAAACGAGATATGCTGTGTAATGAACTTGAGAAATGTTAGTATGTGGATTTTTTTTAAACATTTAATACAGGGAGAAACAGCTAGCTCTGCTCCGTCTGGTCTTTGTCTTTCACGCTAACTGGCTGCTAACTGTAGCTTCAGGTTTAGCACAAATGTCATGTTCCTTTCCCTCCAAAGTTTTGCCAGTTATTGTTGTTTTGATCTCAGCTAACTGTATCAGCCTCCAAGTGAAAAAGGCACCTCGTGGTTTCTCCAAACCTTCTGTTGTTTTGCCGAGATGAATTGACAGAACTGTTGCCAACATCTTCTGTCATAGATGGCCGACCAATAATCCCACCGCCGGCGTCCTCCTGCTCTCCCAAGCTTTTAACACTGACAGCATCCAAATGTTGTATTCTTATGTTAATGTACATATGTGTGATTAAGCTCAGACAGTTGTCCCACACCTTCTGTCTTCAGGCTTGTTGACACACTCCTCTCTGTGCTGCTGCCGAGGCTTCGTACCGAGCCAGCGCCACCTTGACTTTGAGCGATTGTCCCGTCTCCGTGTCTGTCGGGCAGCCCGGCTGTAAATTCATCACAAGTTTTTGGGTTTTGTTCCGCCTGAGCTTGGCACGCTCTGTGCTTTTGATTGGAGTGTCTGTTTGTTCCAGATAGTGAATTAGAGATCAGACGGAGGCGTTCCTGCACCTGTATCCCCTTCACATCTCATCTCGTCTCACTCTCTCACTATCACTGACCCTCTCTCTCCCGCTCACACACACCATGTTTTTCTGTGGGGTTTTTTTTTTTTGTGTTTTGTTTTTGTTTACATGCATGCATGCATTCAGTGCTGCTCCAGGGAGGATATTTTGGAAATGTGTGTGAAAAATGCACCTGCCTTATCAGACTGAATCACAGGACGGAGCATCACGATACTGAGTTATGTGCTTAAAGCGAATCCTGATGTCAAGAATAAAAGTGATCTCTGCAAACAAGAGTTGAGGAATCAAAACCGTGAAATTCATTCTGTCATCGAGCGAGGATCCTGTCAGGAGGAATCTGGCCTCAGCGCTGTTTGAGCTGCTGTTTCTTTGAGTCTCTTCAGCTTCGTTATGATGTTGACCATTGAGTGACGGCTATCCAGCGAGCTAGCTATCCTTGTTGGACACTGACATTCACTGTGGACAACCCAGCCAAAACTCTAGCAGAACCAGTTCATGCCTGACTCAGACTTTAAAGGTGCAACGTGTTAAATGACAGGAGCCATCATGTCACCAGAGCAGCTCCTCACCGCTGCTCAGTGATTCATTAGCTCTGCTGCTTGTGGCCTCATTAGCTTAAGAATTCAGAAAGTAATATCAAAACAAAGAAAACACAACCAAATAAAAATAGCTGTGATCGACGACAACTCAAATTGTTTCCAGGGGAAACATAAAGAAACATAAATATTTCCTGGCATAGTGGCCAATCGCAATATTGCAGCGAAAAATTCGCCTGCGGCCAAAAAAGCCTTTTCCCCTCAGGCTGCTGCTGCAAAAGAGACGTCTGTAAAACTGCTGACAAGTCGCCTCAAACTGCACACGAGCTCCATTATGACTCTCCACGAAGTCCACGAAGGTTTTGTATTCGTAAAACTTTTCACCTGCTGAGAAAAGTGATTTTAAAATCAGTGATGTCACCACAATGTAAAGTCTATGAGCCAAGCGAGAACTCGTGGGCGGGACTTGCATAACCAGGAAGTGAACCCTGAAGCCAGACAAACATTTTCAGCGTATGTGCTGGGTGAGCTCTGCTCACTGGTTTGAGCGGGCGGCCATTTTGTGTCCAGTGTCCGGTTTCTCTTGACACACTTGATGTTGCGGTTTGAAAGTATTTAATTGTAATGGATATCAGTAAGTCATGTTGGAAAAAGCTGCTATGAGGGGTTTGTTTGTTTGTTGTTTGTTTTTTAATTTTATATAATATTGTTTTTTAATAACAAACCACACTAAATTGGCAAAGACATTTTCCTAATTTTCATGGTTTTATTTATTTGCATCTGTTTTGAGCTCTTGGGCCACCATATAAAATTTTATTTCTTGCCAAAAACTTTATTATTAACTATTATTGACTACTACCTCGTCACCTTGAGAAGAAAGTTAGAGTTAAAAAATGCCTCGTTAAACAAGCCCAGACTTTTTGAAGTGTGATCACACGGGCTCATGTAAAGTGACTTTACAAAAACATGCATCAGTGCTTCATACCTGTCACACCTGTGACTAAACACGTAAACGTGGATTATTCCTAATCAGGACTTGAGGGAGCCCGTTGTTTCAAAGCTTGTTTGAGTTTTTTCATCTTTCTTTACAGCTGGACGTCTCATTTGTTGTGTGTTATACTTGGTGTCGTGAAGAAACATTTTACTGGCTCACATGTAAACAAACATCCAGAGCTGCGTTCCTCAAACAGCTGCTGATCATCGGAGGTTCTGCTACATTCTGAGTTGCATTTCAACAGTCTTCATCAAATTACAAAGCTGAATTGAAAACATATATTATAAAAAGTGTTTGTGTGTGGATGAAAAAGGGATGTAGCCAGTTTTCAAAAGCATCCTTTCACGTATGGCCTCGGCCTTTTTTTTCACCTTTATTACTTGATTACCTGATTTTGTTCACCTGCCTTCACAGCTGCTCCTCATTGTTCTTTAAGTCTTCACAGAATGAAAATATTTGGCTCATGTTACCGCGTCGACAGCAAGAAGAATAGCACATAAATGGATTTTCATCACTAAATCTAACATCCTGTCACCTTTTGTGAAGGTTTAAAGCTGAATATTATATTATTTTTACGAATAAATTTCGCTGAAGGTCACAGCTAAAATATTATCAGAGGACTGAGAATTTTCAGGGGCTACATCCCAGAAAAATACAAAAATATAAATTCATCCCTGTGACTCTGCAGCGACTGTGACAAAAAGTTGGTGCCTTTGAGCGGGACGCTTCACCTTCAGCTGCCGCAGAGTGCGTCTGTGCAGCAGCTGGCAGGTGTTAATGAGCCCGACAGCGTGAACGTGAAACGCAGCGCCGCCGACATTCAGCGTGCTTACTCAGCAAAAACTTTCCTCAAAGAGAAAATTGAGCCATGAGGGTGAAATGTGACAAAGTGGGAAAAAACAAAGTCAAACGCTGAAGCCTGCTCATCAAATATGAGTTGACAATTTCACACAAACATGACTGTCACAAAACAGACGTGTGTGGGTGTGTGTGTTTCATTTGTTTTTCATTATTGTCACACACATCTTCTCTTTACGTAAGACCAAACACAGGACACACACACACACACACACACGCACACACTTTTTACTCTTTATTTTCATTTTTGTTTTTTAACAACCATCTTCTCTCCTTGTCTCTGTTGTGTTTACTTGCAGAGAACAATGCCGATTATCTCGCTTATATTCACAGTGAATTAGGAGCCGTTTTATTTAATATGACAGCCGAAAACATCCCGAATATTCGGTAAATCACTGTGGGAAAATAATTTCCACAGAGCAGGAATCACTCTGAGGCAAAGCATAAGAAGCTTACATTTTGAAGGCATAAAGTTTTACACACAAATGGGATTAATTTCATCATAGTGGCTTAGAGAATCTGAGCTCTTTCATAGCCTCAGAGAACCGTCCGGGGAAACACCCAGTCGCTCTGTGGTATGTTTTTGTTTCGCCCGGTCGCGCTCGACAACGTCCACCGAGACACTCTGGTCCTGTTAGAGTTTCCTCTGCTTATTCCTCAGACATTGAATATTTAGATTTGAGTGTTTGAATGTAAATATAAGATTTTATTTATTTATTCACATAGCAGTTTAAAAACAGGTACAAAAAATACTGTAATAATTACAGTTAATGTGAAACGGGACACCCTGGAAGCCGGACAGCCTTTGAGTGGAGCCCGGATAGCAGAAATAAGTAATCAGCAACTTCATGCAATATCTAAAAATCAGTCCACAATAGCCACACACACTTGCACACACACACACACACACGCAGTGAAGAAAACTGGGCCCAGCTGGTCTCTGGTCTCTCATTGAAGCAATCCACAGACAGGACAAGAGAATACGATATCAAATCATGACAGAGTATTTCAGCAGCAAGTGCCTCCTTAATCTTTTTTTAAAAACAAATACAGACGGGGACATTTGTAGATCTTTATCAAGGTCGTTCCACACCTGTGGACCTTTACACGAGATCCCAGTGTGTCGGAGAAAGGTGCAAACAGGACAAAGACCGTAAAACTTTTTGTTTGAGAGAATTATTCCCTCAACTTCACCTAACAGCTGAAATCAGTGAGGTCATAGAAAAAAGTCTCAGCAAAGTTTGCACCAGAAAATATTAAAACTGGAGTCGAAAACTACTGGAACTAAGACTCCTGAGGAAGCAACTCTGCTGCCCCTCCCTTCCTGTTTTTTTTCCTGTAGCTCCGCCCCTTCACCTGGCTTGTTTATTATTTGTTTGTCGTCTTGCTCTTGTAAACGATCATCTTGATGTGTCACTTTTGCTTTTTTAGAGTTCCGTTTCATGTTTGCAGGTGTTGAGCGACTTTTCCTCCTGGCTGTCCAACATTGTCTCGAGCTTTCACCGGCTGAGGGGGCGTGAGCGAGCATTTACCTTTGTAGAGCAGCCAATAGGAACACACGCTCTCTGAAATGAGCTGCGATTTGCTGCAAAGTCCCGTCACGGTCTGAACACAGAGCCAAGGAGAGGAGCAGAAGTCTAGCCTTCTTACAGACCAGCTACATTACAAAATGCTAAAAGGTTATTATGGGATTTTAAGCCCAGTGACACTGAAAATAAACTGCTTACCTCAGCTTTACTATAAAACCGTCCTCAGCATCATCCACAGCTGCTGGGACTCTTTGTCACAGGATGTACAAACATTTCTCCAATCTTAATTCTTTTGGCTCCATCCTCTTCGGGCTGTGCAGCTGGAAATGGTTTGTCTTAATTCTGAACCTTTGTACAATATGCAGCAACACTGAAGCCTTTGCTCAGACTTTTGGAACGACAGAGACGATGTAGCATTGTCGGGCATCGTTGTTGTCACTGTCATTTCTGTCAGTGAAATAAACGGATGAAGGAGGCTCACAGCAACCTGCTCTAAAAATGCACTCACCGGCTTTGTGAAGTCAAAGTCACAACAGTGCTCAAGAAACAACCAGCCGGTATTTAAAACAATTCTTCAGGCCCGATTCGTGCGTTTGGACCCTTCACCCAAATCAGTTCACTGCCACAGCTCCACCGAGCACCCTGCTGTTTTGGTCGGCACTGGGATGTGAGGGTGTAATTTTCTTTTCAACTTTGAGGAGGATGTCTTCTGGGTACAGCTCGAGCTCCTGACGAGAACAGTTTGTTCTCGATGGGGTGCCTTTCCAGTAGCTTATATGATTCTGTTCGCCACTTTGCATGAGAGCTTCACCTGCGCAGCACTTTACTGAAGAAACTGATTTAATAAAGATTCATGAAGAAAGTTAGCATCTGCTTGCTTCCGCTGAAAGACATCGAGTCGGTGCCCAAAATGTTTTAATCGTCCAGCTTCAGTTTGCAACAACAAGTTGACGTGAACATCTTGTATAGTGGCCCTGAAGTGCAAAACACAACGACTAATCTTTGACACAATGTGAAATTGATTTAATTAGCCCCCTACCACAACACAGTGCTAACCAATAGAAATAAAGAGAAAGCACAACAAAAACAAGACATAAACAACGACCACGAGGCACAAAACACGGCATGAAATTCTTCTTGGAAAGGATCTCCACCAAAGGCCGTCACTGATCGGATGGATGCTGCTGTGTTTCATTATTTGTTGTTGTGATTTGCACCTCCGGGCTACCGTGTCTTTGTCAACCAACAGAGACACTGGCAGTTTATCAATGACTGAGCAGGGTCATGACCCACAGAGGATGAACCGTTCACCATTCTCTGCCGTCCACAAGCCACTGTCAGATTAAAAACTGGTTTGGATACAAAAGGTGTTGAACTAACAAGAAAATTGCTGGAATTTAGTGGGAAACTTTTTGCTTCCAGGGTCATAAACTTCTCACAGCACTCTGGACTTTTCCTTTTTGTAATCAGACCGTCCTTTAGCGCCACATTTTACCAGCATCTCCTGTAGCCGAAGTGAGAAGACTGCATCAGTGTGTGACTCAGTGAAGGTTCCATCTGTGCAAACACCCATTTCTCTTCTCACTGTGAATAATGTCGCAAAAATAAGATATCCAGAGAAACAAGAAATTCTAGAGAGACGAGTAACAGAAATATTTGAGCAGAGGCACTAAACCTCTGTCAGCAGGCCCAGGACTGCTCAGATTTCCCGTCGAGGGTCATCAGCGGTTAGAGGAGTTGAGTCTGCGGCCACACTGAGAGACCAAAGAGCAGCCTTCGCAGCAGCAGAGCTTGCAGTCTGGAAGCACACTCACGCTCGGCAGTCTCTACTGTGCCTGAGCACGTTTGACCCCCAAAGTCCAGTTTGTTGGACTAGTGTGAGAGCTACGCACGCTTTGTCGGCCCTGGCGCGGTTGGAAGAGGCGGGCCTCAGCACGGCACACCGAGTTCAGAGGTGTCTCACTTTGGATGAGCTGAACCAGGCTCGATGGCAATCAGGCTGCCCAACAGAGTCGTCGCTCTCCTGCCGCTGGATCCGGCTCGCCGCGACTTCTTTTTGTTCTTCTTTTCCTTTTTGTCCTGTAGCCGTAGAACCCAGAAGGTGCTAATGATGATGAAGCAACGAAGCACTTCCTCGCAAACGTTTCTGCTTTCACCTTCATGCACGTTACTGTGCAGCGCTCCGTTCCTGCGCCACGAGCTGAGCTCATCTTGTCCATATCACAGACCAAATGATTGGCACTGAACATACAAGTCATAACAGTGAAAATCATCATTATGTTTTTAGAACACACGCTCACTCGGGCTGTCAGGAGTGTGTGTTTGTACAGGAACAGCAGCTGGAACGAGCACAACCCCCTCAGAGCATCATTGACCAGTTTGGTGCCATTAGCGTTTTATTTTAATGTGCCGATGGCTGTTTGGAGGGTTCCACCCACCTGACCCCCCTGCTTGTTGTGCATGTGTGTGTGTGTGTGTGTGTGTGTCAGCAGGAGTGAGTCTGTGGGTGTGTGTGTTAGTCTCAGTGTCTCACATGCCCAACATGAAAGCGGGAGTCATTTGCATACGTTTTTTTTTTTGCCCTGCTCTAAGTGTCATATCGGCATCATAACAACTAATCACTCCATCACTAAACTCTCTCTCTCGCTCAAACTGACTTTATTTCCTCTCTCTTCCTTTCACCAGATTAATTCCCTTTGCATAGTGAGACGGGTATCATAATTTTAATAACACAACAATCCTCAAATCCAATTTAATCCCGAACATGTGATGTAAAAAAAACTGCAATGCCAAACAGAGGGAGGGAAAGCGCCTCACAGAGACGCGGATGCTTACAGAGCCATAAAACTCTGATTGGACGCTGGCCGCTGGGACTGGATTAAAAGGCAGAATTAATTTGTAATACTGTAATTTGTGTGTGTTTGGAGAGTGTTTACACCCTTAAACTCGCATGTTTTCAAGCTAAAAACTCGAGAATATGTCTTGGTAATTCTTCAGAGCCTGAAAAACAGCCATGGGTACTTTGCATTAATGCATAATTTATCATTTCTGTGCTTTATACAATATAACAACAATATTCAGTGTTTGATGACCACAAACCACGAACAGCATCAGTATAAAAATGAACTCTCTTTTCTTTTTTTATACACATAAAGTAGAAAAGCCAGTGGAAATAATAACTCTTCCTCAGTGGTGTCTGCAGCTTTAAAAGCATCTTTTTGGGCCACATGTAGGATCAGCTGCTCTGCAGGTTTGTGGAATTAATACTTTATGTTAATTAATAATTAATACCGTCTTTGGCTCATGAGAGACGTGGGAGTGAACTGCTCCATGTTTTGAACTTTTGGAGAACCACAAGCCGTCGGTACAAAGTGCTCTGCAGCTCTGCAGCGGATGCAGTGGTGAAGAACTGAAACTTCCACATGAAAACTAATTTAGAAAAAAGTTTTCTGCATCATTAACGTACAGAATGACACATCAAAACCCCAAACTTTCACCGAGAGGAAAATGATTTTTCTCATATAATGTGGCTATAAACAAAACATTTACAGTGGAAAGTTTGGATTATCATTCAGTTAGATGTAATTCTGGAGCTTTGTTTTTGCAGACTAACAGAGCCAGAATTCAAAATGAGATGTCAAGTTTGTAAGAAGTCTGGAAGTCTGCAGCTGCAAGCTCACTGTTTGTTTTTTTGTTGTGTTTCGAGACTGTTTGTAGTTCCACTGTGCTTGGAGATGAAGACGCAGACAAAAATGAGCCACAGGGACCGTTTAGTTCCTTAGAACTAAAAGTTCCTGGAACTTTTGGTTGAAATGTACCAACACATATGAGCTGTTAACAAGTCAATATCCTAAAAGTGAGAGGACAAATTGTACATATCCATGATTTGTAAAAAACAAACTAAATATCTGAGGCTGGAAGACGGGATGCTCTGAGGGACCGGACTGGTTCTGAGTTTCTCGGTTTCGTGTTTTGGTTTCTTACCTCTCTGGACTCCAGACAGACGAGAATAGATTAGGATGCATGATGGGGGATAAATGCGTTTGTCCTGAGCATGTGTGTCGCTCTGAGCATCCAAAATGAGAATGAATGATGGCAGGAAAGTGATTGGACATCACTGGCGTTTTGTTTTCATTTGCTGTAATGGACTGAAAGGGACCACACACACACGCACACACACACACACACACACACACACTTACAGACTTGACGACCAAAGAAATGTCACATTTGTTTTGCCTTCATTAGTTATAAAACACATTGAAGTGATGCAACATTTCATGGGTCTGTGGACTGATGAGGCTCCTAATGGGCGAAGAAGTGAGACGAGTCAGAAAATGGAGATTTTGGAAACTTAATGAATATGCTGATGCAACTTCACGGGTATTGTTGCTGATTAGAGTTGCCAAAAAGTTCACAGAACATCAGAGATCAAATAGACATCTTTGTTATCAGGAGGGAGAGGCTGCTGTGCATACGAAGAGCAGCACTTTGTCTCAACTCCGTTTGATGAGGACGGAACAAATGCAGACGGAGCAGCAGAACATCAAAGGGGCTGGAGGTGTGTCTTATTGCTCATGACTTTAACTTTTTACTTCTGAAGATAAACTTTTGCTCATGTTAGTCTCCGCTACTTCAAAATGGACTAAGCTTGCTGGTCACTCTTAAACTGAGCGCCATAGAAAAGTTTGGTCTTAATCTAAAGTTCAGCTTCATTTCTCTTTGTCCTCTCAGAAATTTTCAGCAACATCAAGAGGAACTTTTAACCGGTTCAAATCAGTCTGAATTTAACCCTGATGCTTCACGTTTTACCTCCATCAGCAAACAAGAACGTCGGCGAGCACATTGCAGATTACTTCCTGTCTGTTAAAATGTCTTTGCCCGCTCGGCTCAGTCGGCAGAACCAAAACACTTTACGGCACACAGACCGAAGAGACGATGTGTTGTGTTCTCGTTCTGACTCTCTGTGGCTGGAAGCAGGAGGAGACTTTTCTTTACCTCATTTCAGCATTTTGTGTTTTAGAAGTGGCGAGTTTCTTCCTCTCTCTTCCGAAACAAACGCTCCTGCTAGACAAGATCTACCTATCTGAAGAACCACGTTTGTCCACAGGCGGCGCTTCAGTCAACACAAAATGAGTCTTCATCGTTGGTCAGCTGACTTTTGGCTGCATGGCTCGGTCTTCAGTCGTGATCAAACCGTCATCCCGTCATTGCTTCCAGTCTGATGTCACACCAGTCAGTCGTGTTAGCATGAAAGCTCCATATTCAGCCTGTGCTGTGCCTCACAGAGTCCCGTCCCATTTCTTCTTCTGCCTCTGAAAGCAGCATGGCGTCTCACAGCCACCGCCGCCGCCGCCGCCGCCTCATGTCATAGATCACACGGTGGCTTCTGTCCAGCCCACTGAGACAAATGAGAAATATCTCTGTGGGTTAAACAGATCACAGCACAGGGCTCGTCATGGTGATTTACTGCGTGTGTGTGTGTGTGTGTGTGTGTGTGTGTGTAGGAGGCACAAATGTATCTGCTTCTGTATCGTCTGTCTGACTGTCTGATGCTCCGTTTGTCCCTCTACCTGCTGCTCCTGGAATATGGCCTGTTCAGCATACCTGCCTGATGGCTTCTTGGCTCTGTGTGTGTGTGAGTGTGTGTGTGTGTGTGTGTGTGCGGACCTCGTGTATCATGTGTGAGGGGACAGGTTTGAACAAAAAAGGATTTGTTTGTTGAATCAGGTGTTATGTGGGTCACAAACGGCAGGAATCAGAGCTTGTGCATCACAAACAAAAAAGTCGATTTTGTCTCGCTGACGAACACGAACTCGTCGTCCAGAGTGAACGGCTGAGCGCCGATCTTTTAGTGAATGGCGTACAGATTTTTACTGTGAACTGTCCCTTTATGTTGCTGAACAAGTCTCCCCTGTCAGCAAAACAGCCCTCATCTCAGCTCTGTGGACACGGTTTCCATGGCAACCGCTGCCCATCACAAGGTGAACAAGCAGACACACACATGCTGCAGCATGTTTACATGCACGCCTCTCTCTCCCCCTCTCTCTCTCTCTCTCTATCTCTCTCCCTCTCTCTCTCTCTCTCTCGCTCTCTCGCTCGC
>JAQLOL010000012.1:27333073-27359711 GCA_029783665.1 Naso thynnoides | reverse complement strand
CAACTGGACTTGTATTTGTCTAGGAAACTTCCTAGACAAATACAAGTCCAGTTGCCTACGATTCAATTTGCCCAGAGAGAACAACATCATAACAATTTAAAAAATTTACATAAACTGTGAATGCTTTTTAAATTTTTTAGCTAGCGTTAGCTAAGCATGAACTCGCAACAAATATTAGTCTTGACTTACTGTTCTCTGTACAACTTCAAATGCTGAACAAAGTTGGAAGTTGTTGCATCTCTGTTATTCTCGACCTGCATGTTTTGCACACTGCAACTCGTTTTTTGCTGACCACCTCTTAGTTTTTGTACGTGAACACAATTATCTTTAGTAGCATGTTTGTCCTGCTAGTGTTAGCTGGCTGCTTAATGGCTCCGGCGTTCAAGATCGTACCACCCACTTCTTCATGGTTTGTCCTTAAACTTGACTGGATGTTGCAGGATGCTTCAAACAAAGTCAATCGTGGACAGTGGGAGGTGTTGAAATACTGGGAATGAATGGCGTTACCATGAGGTGATTAAGGAAAGGAAGGAAATATACTGATCTGTGGCACACTTTTAAAACAACATACTTTTAAATCTCAAGTCATTAGGATCAAGTCCCAGCGAAGTCACGAGTCATTGATGTTAAAGTCCAAGTCAAGTTGCAAGTCTTTGATGATATTGTCGAGTCAAAAGTCATCAAATTTTTGACTCGAGTCTGACTCATGTCCAAGTCAAGTGACTCGAGTCCACACATCTGCCACAGTGTGTGTATTGATATCATCACACACTGCTACATTTAACTCAAATTTGAATCAACTTCTTCATTTAAACTTTTTTTTACCAGTCCATGTTCTCCCTTACTAACCGGAAGGGACTGAATATTTGTACAAAGGCAGGATGTGGGATCTCTAGAGCGTCACTGCCCGAAGTGGCAGCCCTGGTGGCTACAGCAAAAAAAAACAAACAATGACACCAGTGTAATAGAGGCAGCAAAAAGATTATCAGGAGATAAAAACTGGCTTCCAAAAACCACAGAAATGTGTTAGCATCAAAAGAATGACCTTGTTAGTGAGATGCTGGCTGATAAACGTCTAACTTGGAAACTTGGTGTCACAAATGACATTACAGCTCCTGACTGCGGGCCTTATGTGCATAAATATGGCCTCCATAGTTATTGTAGCTGAGAACAGTGTGTGCACTGTGAATGACGCAGCAGGGAGAATAGTCTGGGCTGAGGGGCCGATTTCTCTTATGGCTCAGGACACTTTAGTGAGTGCTCTTTAGTGAAAAGGATTAAATAAGATCCAAAAACATCTGTTCATCTGGACATGTTGAGGACTAGCCAAGGAAAAGATGCAACCAGAACCTTATGGGAAGGCTTGACAACCATACCTATGTCAAATTGTACGGTCCGATGAAAATAACTAACTACACTAAAGCTAACTTAATTTTTTATTGAGCATACAGTAAATATATGATTAGTCGAGAGCTTCTAAAAAAATTACATCAGTAAAACAATTTGCAGTTCATAGAATTTCAAATAGGTTTTACATAATACTTTCAATGTTATCCTGCTTAACATGGTTAGTCAGTGCAATATTTGAGTAGGCTGTAGTTCCCTGATGCAATTTTGTTAAAGGTTTACAAATTATGTTACGACTTCATATGCAGGGTTAGAACAGATTACCTTACTTGGTAATTTTTGAGTTAAAGCATTTCAAATGTAATGTTAATCTGGGCCGGGTTACCTAAATTACAGTTATTTTTGTAATCTGTTTACGTAATCCTGATTTTGGTGCCATTAAAAGTGTTGTAAAGATTAACTTGCAATATCAGCACATAAAGTCACTTACATAATGTCATTTACAACGAGTACATTTGAACGTTTCATTCCACTTGCAAAACGAGACACTGAAGTCCTGCTGAAGTGCCTTCTTTTGATATTTAATAAATTCATTTCCATAAAGCTTATCTCAAAATATCATATTTAATAACAGTTGGAGGAATAATTTGTACAAAGGCCTACAGCTCACTTAGTGAAGAGAAAAATTCAGTTTCACAAGTTTAGACTTGCCAGTATTCTATTTACAAAAAAAACTATTTCCGGTTGGGTTTTCTTTAAAATAAAAGCGTACATTTTATAAGTTAATTGCCTAATGCAGAACTCCATTGTGTCAAAAATAACACTGATAGCCTGATAGCAACAAACAATTGCAAAGTCTGAAGCCAACTGCAACATAGCTGTAAGACGGTTAACAACCATTTCATAATCCAGCCTACAAAATGATATCCTTAGTTTCGGTTAAACTGACGCATGAGGAAGGAAGTGCACAATGTCTATTTATTGCTGCTTCAATAAATAGGCCTTATCCTACCAATAATGAGACCTAAAAGTTGCAGGAAAATAAAGACAGGGCCTCAACCACTGTGACATGCAGAGTTTCATGTTAACAACAAACCAAAGTTCCTCTTTTGGTTCCTGTAATGACTTCCTGTAACACTGTTGGCATAATGACAGTCGTGTTGTGTCACGTACACCCTGTATCCTGCAGGGTATCATGAGAAATTGAATTTAGGCTACTTATTAATAAGTTCCACAAGTGAAGTAATAAATAATAGCAATAATATCCATATTACCACTACAACTATTACGACTGATAATAATAATAATAATAATAATAAGAAGAAGAAGAAGAAGAAGAAGAAGAAGAAGAAGAAGAAAAAGAAGTTGTTATTGTTATGTTGAGCAGCTTTTATTCTGAAAAAGTGCGACCGGAAGTTTTATCCTTGTCCTCGCGTTCCGCCGTCTCCGCCGGGTTCAGCCAACCTGCGTGCGCCTGTGTTCGTTTGCACCGTTCAGGATGATGCGGCCTGCGGTGCTGCTGCTCGTGGTGTCGTGCCAGGCACAGTTCGCTCCACCTACACTGAACATCAGTCTGGATGAAGCTCCAGAGGAGCGATGGGCACCTCTCACCAAAGTCTTTGACGTTGACTTCCTGAATAAAGCCGCCGCAGAGGTCATTGAGTAAGTTTCCCAGACTTTGATTTTCTCCCCGTTGTTAGATGTGATGATACCGAGGAACTATACTTTCAAACTCATGTTTTATTTATTTATTTATTTATTTATTTATTTATCTTCTAGAAACTAGTCATCACAGTGTAATGCTACGTTTAAAGGATTTTGCAGAAGTTAGCCATTTATGATATGAAGTGCATAGCGTTAGTTTGAGCGTTTTACTTGACAGCAGTGATTTAACAAATATGCTATTGTAAATAACTGTCAGGTCGAAATATAACAGGCACATAATATTACACTGTTTTGTTTTATGTGACTGTCAGTTGTGGTAAACTAAGAGTAAGCTGATCTGTTACATAACCATAAGAAGCAAAGAATTGACTATATGAAAGCCAGCATTCTAACATAATATCACTGAATATTAACATTATGTCAACTTTGAGTCATCAGGTATAATTTAGCACTCTTTTTGTTTGTTTATTCTTTGATAGCAGAGCTAAAAGTAATTTCAAAACAATAAAAAAAAAATTTCTTCTTCTTCTTTTGAAAGCTCTACAGTTCCAAAATGGGTGCATCATGCCATTGCGCCTATTGTGGTGGCCTTGGAAAAGTACGTTCCTCAGCCTTACGCAGGGGAGATCCGGGGCTTGGCCGCACACCTGGGAGGAACCCTGTCAGATGTCATCATTCTCAACTTTGCCTATGAAGTATCTGCGTATGTATGGTTTGGAATCAAATTAATTTAAACACCTGCATGATGCAAGGGCACAGATTGTCTAATAGGTATGCAGGATTAATGTGAAAAGCCTTTCATGCATGCAAACAAACTTTCTGCACTCCTAGATTTTGCACAAGCATCGTAGCTCAGGACAAAAACGGGCACGTGTACCATGGCAGGAACCTTGATTATCCACATCCTGTTCTGAGGAATATGACTGTTGACTTAGTTTTCCTCAAGAATGGAGAGGTACAGTATGTGTTTATAGCATTCAAAAACAAAATAGAAGTGGTGCCTCCCTAAAACTGAAAAACAAACAAGCAAAAAAGGTTAAGAATTATTTATTTGGAATCATCAATCAGTCAGTAACTTTGGCAGGTGTGAAACGAAAGTCCTTGCATAATGATGAAGGAGAACAAGGATAAAATTGCGTTGCTGTCTGGTGACACATTCAGGTGGCGTACCGTGGAACTTCATTTGCCGGCTACGTTGGGCTGTGGACAGGACAGAGTCCTAACAAGTTCACTGTCTCCGGCAACCAGCGGGGTGAGACCACACTTCTTCTCAGCAACCATGTTTGCCCAAGATAGTCGACAGTGATTATATTGTTTCTTTTTGTTTTTATGTGTTTTTTTCAACAACAGGCACTGAACACTGGTGGAACTGGTGGAAAAATGTGGTGTCTGCCTTCCTCTTTCGGAGATCGCCTGTGAGCTGGCTGGTGAGGGAGGTGAGTCTGTTACCAAAGTTGTTCAAATGTGGATGTTTACTGTAGGGGGAAATGAAACTGTCTGGGTTTAACCAATGCAGACGCTGGAGGGAGCAGAGGACTTTCAGGATGCAGTGATGCGTCTTTCCAAAATCCCCATTATCACTGGAGTGTATTACATTGTGGGTGGAGTGCGAGCAGATGAAGGGGTCGTCATCACCAGAGACCGGCAGGGCCCCGCTGATATCTGGCCACTCGAGCCCGTGAATGGAGGGTAAGCAAAAAAAGCACCTGAGGAGTTCAGGGTATGTGTTCCACAACTGAACCCGAAAACTGTGCCTTACCGTTTTAGATGGTTCAGAGTGGAGACGAACTTTGACCACTGGCTTCCTCCCCCTGCCTCGGATCATCGCAGGTGAGTCATCTCACATGATGGATACTTTCACAATGTTTTTGTTACTATTATTATAGTGTGTTATGCGTTCATTTCACAGAGATGCAGCCAACAAAGCACTCAATGCTACTGGCCAAGATCAAATCAACATGGAGACACTTTATCAGGCAAGCATGGAGGAATAAATCTATGTTTCAGGGGATCAATGCTCACATGTCACTGGGACAAACTGTATGTTGCATATTGCGAAAGTCAGAGTCAATGAGGGGTTTGTAACATTGTCTTGTCCTCCAGGTTCTGTCGCTGTTTCCAGTGTGTAATGGGTAAGGAGATGGTTATCTGGTCATTATGCTCTCATTTTGGTTTCAAGAAATCACATGACTGTGCATGTTGCTGAGATGGGGCAACTGTGTGCATACCAGCTCCGTCCCCTTTGGCTCACCTCAGCAATTATTTCAATAGGCCATTGTTTGACACCATACTTCAGCACATAGCAAGTAGCATATAGGACAGCAATGGCTGAACTCCAGGCAAAAATTAAGACTCTGAGTGCATGACCTACAGCTCTTATGTTAATATATTCATTAGTGATACCTATATTTATTAAGGAACCATTTACAGAACTTGTTTTGTTTTTTAAGACATTTTTTAGTATTTACCGTCTGCTTTGTTGATTATCTCCTAGACATACAATTTACACAACAACAATGAGTGCAGGAGCCCCAGAGAAGTACAAGACACATGTCAGGCCACAGGTAATTACATAACTTCTTGAAATGCTTTCATGTTTGTTCAATCAATTTCTCGCTAAATCATTTTAAAACATGAGTCCCTCTGTTTTTTTCAAGGGCTGCTGGCTGAACTGACTGGCCTTGAGCAGGCAACAACACACAGATTTTTGCAGCAGTGTCCCTGCATCTGAAAATCAGGATTTTATGCAGCTTCATCATCATGTGGAGATTTTATAATCAAGTATGGAAGAGAATTGGACTCAAAATTTTTTAGGATATCAGTGCTTCTCTGCCTTTTATAATAAAAGTGTGTTTGTTTGTTTTTTAAACTTATGTACCTGTAATTAATAGAGTACCAAATTGAATAAAATGTTGGATACTTTAACTATTGCAGTTATCCTAACTCATTTTATTATTTTAATGTACTGTGCTCAGGTTTATATAAATAAGAGATTTTGAGAGGAGTTTCATGCAAAACTTTGACAAAGTATGTGGAGTTGATAGAGGAATAACATGCGCTTTTCTTTTGTTTGTTTGTTTGTTTGTTTTTTACAGCTATTTAAAAAGCAAAAACAATCAGTTTTAATTTATTTTTTTTGTCCTTTGCAAACTATAAAAAGCAGCTGCCAATTGGGGATGCAACTATGGTGAGTGTGAAGAACACAGGGCTCTTTCAAAGAATGTGGGAGTAGGCAAAGCTTTTTTCTTTCATTTTTTTAAGCATTAATGTACATATTTTAGAATGTAGGGTTTGCGAATTGCAATTTAAAGTGAAACTAGACAACTTTTTTGGCTTAACTTTGCATTGTAATGTATGACCAGGTTAAACAGTGTAGTAGTGGTTGAAAAATGTCACCATTTGCTGCTAAACTGGTCTCCAATAGGCCCTGTTTTTACTAAGATATTTCATTGCCACTGGGACGAGGGTTTCATGGGAAAATGAAAAATCAGTGACGCGTTCTGTGCTCTGTCCTTATTTGCTTGTCTTTGCTTCATTTCTTAGAGACAGGTGACATCGGTACGAGGTGATTAGCTCACCGTGCTCTGACTTGCCTCTGCCAGCATCAGAGTTTCTGCAAGCCACACCGTCAGTTGGCTCGAGCTCGAGCTCGAGCTGAGACAGACCAGTTTTTCCCCACTGCAACTTGTCTTTTGTCTCAGTTAAAATTGGACTCAAAAGAGGGAGTGACAACAAATGCAATAAAGCGCGAGTTGGATTAAAAAGAGGGAGGGAAGGCTGTGGCAGAGTTGCTATGAGTCTCATGCTCCAAATAATGTTAGCTTGCTAGCTTGTTTGCAGAAGTTATTTGCTGCAACCTTAAAATAGCAGCTGAAACTAAGAAATGGATTCCTGCTTCAGGATCCTCCTGGCTGTGTACAACTTTGTCAAATCTTCTCGTAAAGCTGCTCTTGCTTTCTTTGCGTTTGCTTGGTGCCGCATCCACTGCTTCCTAACACGAGGCCTTTTATAGTTTCTTTGGAGCTACTGATGCTCCAGCTGTGGTCTTGACAGTGAGTGTCTGCACTTTTAAAGAAAGCCCATCTGGCATCAACATAAAACGTAGCTTTGCAGATACTGGAAATAGCTGTAGAACTCGTCTGCGCTACAAGTTTGAAATACCTCCAGACAACAGGTATGCTTAACCCTCCATGCACGGTAGCTCCCTCCTTCCTTCAAGCAAAATGACACTGCGTTACTGTGTCTGGTTAATATGTAAACCCAAAAAATACAACTGAATTGAATAGTTCAGCCCATAGATCTGCCCTTTTGTCACTACAGGCCTACTCAGCCCAGCTCGACCAGCAGCCGTAAAAAATGGCTCTGCAAACGTAACAGTCTGCTACTGCCTAGAGAGATTCAAGAGGGCAACAAAACTTGCTCAAGAGATCACCTCTGACATATCTGAAGCCCAAATCTTCATTAATACTCTGCAGTCTACACTTGATGGGCTGCTGTCGGCTGTTAATGATAGTTGAGTCTGATGTATTGGCAACAGTGAGGACCTGTGGATCAGCGGAAAGAACAAAACAGCATTTGTAAGCTGGAATTTAAAGCTGCAACTGGTAACTTTAGGGTAAAAGTCAAAAACTGTTTGTGTTCTATTTTGAAAAAATGTCATAATACCAATAGACAGCTATTGGTAAGTGATGTGGTGGGAGATTATCGCAAGATCTCTGTGTTTTCTCATGCCTCTGTATTCAGGATTGTTAAAAATCTTATGGCTCCTGGTCTATTCGTCCAAATCAGTGATGCTCTCTGTACTCTCTGTCCTGATTGGTTGGTCTGCACTGTGCTTCTTAGCGACAGGTGACGTAGGTATGAGCTGATTAGCTGTTGGTGTCCTACAGTCTGACTCGCCTCTGCCGACAACAGTGTCTGTAAGCGACACCATCAGTTGGCTCAAGCTCAAGGTGAGACAGACCGGTTTACTCTGCTGCAACTTTCCCAGCAGCCATTTGTCTCGGATCAAACTGGATTTAAAAGATAGAGTAACAACAAACAAACATAAAAAAAAACGAGCCAGAGGAAACGGCTGGAGCAAAACTGTTTCCCAGTAAGTCTCATGCTACAGTTAAAGTTAGCTTGTTAACTGGTTAGCAAAAGTTACCAACCACGGCTTTAAGGAAGGTATGACACTTTTCTTTCAAATGAATGGATGTCAAAGGTGTTGGGAACAGACAACTTCCCCAATTCACTGGACATAAAGTGTGTCCACCACACTCTGTCTCCAGGCTTGCATTAGATGAACCTCGAATTGATCCACCAATTCTGCTATAAAGAGCAAGAAAAAAATGTTCAACTAGCAAGAAAGTTAGCCAGTTATTCAGAAAAAGGGCCAGAAGAGTGGAGCGGCATAAAGTCACAAGTTCACGGACTTGTCAATATTGCCTGATATAGTTGTACTTTGTGGTCAGTGCACTGCAGCCTACTGCCCAGCATGTTTGTTTTTGGCCAGACCTCAACATTGACCCAGCACTGCAACCACGATTTGTCCGTGGCTGAGATGGTCAGACGGCTGAATGCCAGTGTTTCGCCATTTGCCCTTGCTCACATTGCTGAATCATGTGCTTTGGAGGATGCGATAGGTCAGTTATCACAGAGCAGCTGTTCACACCAGAGGCAAAAGTCCATTATTCTGAGCATGTCAACAGTTCTGCTCCTCTGCTCTGATATCCTCATGACTTATTGCTCAAAGTTTTTGGTGTGTTTCTGGATGAGCATGGCGTTGCCTCTTGTGCGACAACACTAGATATACTTACACAAACAGTACATTCATTACATTATTGATTTTGCATGGGCATACTAATCTAATAAATCATTATTGGTAATTAGAAGGAAGTTTCAGAGCAACAAAGAGTTTCCCCGTGACCTCGTCTTGACGGTCACGCCTGGCGCATGTGCGAGGCGCAGAGGAGAGGGAGAGAGGCTGGTGCATCCAAAAAAATCTTGTCTGTCTCTCTAGTGTCCTTTTGTCTCGCTGCCATGTTTTGTTACCATGTGAAATAAGTGGAACATTTATACACCTTGTAGATATACACAGTATATGGGTAAGAGTTAGGGTTAGCCCTACTTTTTACTAAGTGGTGCTTTATAACATTTTTTTTTTTGTAATTAAACTTACTATTCTAGCACACTTTACCAAAAAATATCAGTAGGACCACCATACTACAGAAATTTGCAGAAGAATAATTAATACCTAGGAATCCACATTATGGGCAGCATGGTGGCTTAGTGGTTAGTACTATTGCCTCACAGCAAGAAGGTTCTAGATTTGAACCCAAGTCCTTTAGCCTATCAGAAAGGAGGTCCTGGGTTTAAAACCCGGAGTTAGGGTCTGTCTGTGTGGAGTTTGCATGTCCTCCTTGTGTCTGTGTGGCGTCCTACTCTGGCCTCCTCCCACATCCCAAAAACAGGTTAATTGGTGACTCTCATTGCCAATAGGTGTGAATGTGTGAATGGCTGTTTGTCTCTTTATGTCAGCCCTGTGATGACCTAGGATAAGTGCTTGCATGAATGACTGACTGCTGCAACAATTTGGTCACAGTGCAGTGATCTTCACAGTCCAGCAAATACTGGATTACTTTTTGCTGGTTGTAGTGGTTTGTCCTTTTAACTTGGCATTTTAAGAATTTAGTTGTCAAAAAAAAAAAAGACATGGCGTCAGTGTCCTCAATGGTAGATACTCCTAATTATAATAAAGACAAAAGTGCTCAGCGATCCCATTTGGAGTATAGCACTTGTGAGGAACAAGAGGACCTAGTTTTCGTTGCACTGTCCTAACACTTAGTGCAAAAGGTGACATTTTTCAAAGCCTTACCACCAGCCACCTTAATTTATTTGTGATTTTTTATTCTGTTTTGTTGTTTACTTAATTTTACGTTGACCTAATCATTGCGCTTAAATATTTTGATATTTATATAGGCTAACAATGATTTTTAAAAAAAATTATTTTCACTAATGCCTAGTTGCTCAGCTTTGTCGGGTGCTGTATAAACTAGCCTACATTTTAAAATAGCCCAAAGTTCACTTTGAAACGAGTTACTGCGGTTAATGTTTTTAAAACTAGTCTAAAAAAACATTTTTATTCCTTGGCTTTCGACCCAGCATGAGCCTTTGCTCTGGTTTTTGTTGTCTTTATTATTTCACTGTTTTTATTGTTTGTGTTATGTTTTATGATTATTTATGTACAGCACTTTGTTTCAGCTGTGGTTGTTTTTAAAGTGTTCTATAAATAAAGTTGAGTTGAGAGCTGAGGTAACACACAGCGATTTACTTGTCCAACTTTTTCCGAGATACTCTGACATCCTGTTTGAAATCTTTTTTTTTTTTTAGTGTAGCCTAGATGTTAAATTCTGCAGCGTGACTCTCATGTCACCTCAGCATATTTACGGAAGAGTAAATACTTGTCTGTCAGGTTCACGCTTCCCAACAGCCACGCGGAACCAGCAGCGCTAGTCCGAGGATCACATGACATGACGAAGCATCTAGCCACTTCCTGTTTAGACTGCTACTAGCCAATTCTCACCGCAGCGACTGCAGATACTGTATCTTCCGAGATGCTGGCCCTGATTAACAGGCTTTTGGACTGGTTCAGGTCCCTCTTTTGGAAAGAGGAGATGGAACTTACACTCGTGGGTCTTCAGTACTCTGGAAAAACCACATTTGTCAATGTGATAGCGGTAAGTAACGTGAGCTATCGAGCAAGCGCTGTCAGTTCGGGCCCGGGCTATTGCCTGGGAGAGGCTGTGGATGAAGGCTTAGTATGACTGTGTCAGAAATTACACTTCATCTCCACAGCGTTTATACGATTGTCGCAGATTTCAGGGGCTTGACGGCATGACTGGACGGTGAAATATCTCTGCGGCACCGACACTGCTTACGATGTCACTCAGCTGTTGTTTGGCTAGCTACAATGACGAAGTTCTTGGTATGAGTGTGCCTTTACTTATGAAAGCGGTCATGTGAACGGACCTGCCAGTCATTTGCACAACCTTCCAGTGTGTCAACATTTAGGATGTGTTGACAACACGGGCCACCAGTCAACGTTAGCGTTGTAAACAGTCTGCTTTTTTCTACGTCATGCATGTTAGCTAGCTGATAATGATGCGACGAGGCCTGGATCCACCGTGGCCACAGGCTGTCAGCTATCAATATTACTGGAAGAGATGATTAAAAAAAAAAGGATAACCAGGTTTACTGAGTATGTCGTAATGCATGAGATCAGTTTTGCCATCGGCTCCTCAGTGGTGTTTCCTTCTAGCAGAAATGACTTTGCTGTTCGGTCCACATTTATGGCACGTCATGCAGCTAGCACTGTTGATGTTAAATCTTGTAATGTGTCATGATAAGAGCTGCTGCTGTTGCTGTGTCTAGCTTGCTGTGCTTGCCATAGCTTTAGCTGTATTTGAGGACAGAGTTTCTCTCGTCCAATCCTGTTTATGTCTGTGTTACTGGGTGAGACACCACGCTCTGTAGGTCACAGGCAGAAGCCAAGTGACAGGCCACAGTCCTGCAGATTGCCCCTCTCCTACAATCATTACGAGAATACACTTTTTTTTTACAGCCCTGTTGTGTCAGGTGATCTGTACTTAGGTTTTAACAAAGCTGCCTTCTTCTTCAGTCACTTCAAAGCTCTTAGACTGGGCCTGTGCCTTATATGAGCAGCACAACCAAGGTTTCTAAAGCAATATATCTAAAGATTAGGTGAATAAGTTTTTTCCTGTTAATCTAGTTTATGTAACTTCCTTTGCAAGGTACTTTAAGGTTATGGAATTTTTTGTTATAAAACAGCGGTTAGTGGCAGACAGCTTTATTGGTGGCTAATGCATGCTGATTCATACATGGCATCATCTTAACATGATTCATGAAGCAAAAGGGCAAGAATCAATTTAGAGGTTTCAGGCAGCCCCAAAAAAAACCTTTGACAGTTAATCATTTCTGTATTTATGCTGAGGCATGCACAGACATGATTCACATCCACCTGGATTTTCATGTGACTTCTGACTCCAAAGAAGTCACGCTTTAAACGCCGCAGATACGAGGACAACATACACGAATGTCAGTGCACATGCTGCAAGATCGAAAACAGATAAAATACACGTCAGTATTTGTAGTAATATTTCAGTGCTCATAATGGTGTGTATCTAACATCATGCCACATTGTGTCTCACTTTTGTCCTACAGTCAGGCCAGTTCAGTGAAGACATGATTCCCACAGTTGGTTTCAACATGCGGAAGGTCACCAAAGGCAACGTGACAATAAAGGTAAAGCAAAACTATTCAAACTTAATGTGAAAAGAGGCAACAGTGTGTTTGAGGATTGTCTTTATCATCTAGAACTCAGGAAAAGCAAAAATATCCGTCGGAAAGCTGTTCAGATTAAGTTATTCTGCACTGCTGTGTTTCTTCTGACTTTATTTTTTTTCCCTCTTGCCTCAGATATGGGACATAGGTGGGCAGCCCCGCTTCAGAAGCATGTGGGAGCGCTACTGTAGAGGAGTCAATGCTATTGTGTAAGTTTGTGGACACTCCGGTGTACAGCAGGTGGTCTAAAAAATAAAATGAAAATAATGCCTACAAAGGAAACGCAATGCTTATTCATTACGTTTGTGTGTTTTGGCATTTCTCCAATATACATGTGTCAGTATGGACTTACAAATTCTCATGACATATTTAGGAATAAAATGTTTTCTCTCTTTATTATTTAAGAATTATTCAGTTTGGGTTAAAGTCAAAGTCACTTAAATGCTGCTCCCAAACTCTAAGAAGTATTTTTCTCTCCTTCACAGTTACATGGTGGATGCAGCAGACAGAGAGAAGATTGAAGCTTCCAGAAATGAACTGCACAACCTTTTAGACAAGCCACAGCTACAAGGCATTCCCGTAAGAGGCCACTTGTGATCTCTTGCCCTAGCAATGAAATGATGCTTATGATCCATAGGGATCCCCCGCCCCCGGTTTGGCCTCATGTGAACAGTGGATTATTGCAAAAGGTTTAATCATCATAATTCAAACTACAGTTTTACTGCTGCTGTTACTTTTTAAAGTAATAATTCCCTAAATCTGTTTTTGTTTTATTTTGAAGTGCAATGATTTGGTTAGGAGAGAGTGACTCACTCAAAAGCTGTTGTTTGAATCCGGTAGGTTATGACTTCAGACATTTTCAGTGGTGTGACTGGGGAAAAGGGGAGGCCTGTCAAGATTGTGATGTTTATTGCAACTTTGACAATATTTGCAGTTTTCCCTTTGACACACAGCCCCACATCCCCACCAAGCAGCTCTGGTCTTTCTGTCTGGCACACCCCCTTTTTTTCGCTCAACTTAAAAATGATTAGACTCAAAGTTGTGTGCGATTCTGTGGGTTTTGTGATCTGTTGCAACCCAATTTGGCCCAGAGGCTCATGATATTACAGCTTCAGCCTGGTTCTTTATATTGATTTCTGATGGTCCAGTGACTCCAGTCACGATCAGTGATTATACTCACAATTAGTAATCAGTGACTCAGGTTTTAGGACATTACTCAAAAGTGGTCATTTGAACCCAGGCCAGGATATTTCAATGAGTTTGGGATGTCTAAGCTGACAGGATAATTGAGCTGACAGGGTTTGATGTTAAATCGATAGGCTTCCAGCTGCTGTGACCTGACACCAAATGCAGACACTCTGTTTTTTTGTCCTTACAGGAAGGATTCTCTGGTGACTGAAGCATTTTTAAGAGAAAACCATCAGTCGTTTGATCACACTGAATGATAATGTTGATACGTTGCTTTGCTGCACATTAATCAGCTCTTTTTCTCCCCCTCATGTTTCAGGTTCTAGTACTGGGCAACAAACGAGACCTACCCAACGCACTTGATGAGAAGCAGCTCATTGAAAAAATGTGAGGCACTCAAGTATACTTACTTTTGTTGATGAACTTACACAAACGTGGAGATTTAAAGGATGCTATATTAGTGATAATCTGTCAGAACTATTGAGCTAGCTTTTCCAGTGGGGATCCAAAATTGTCATCAGAGATATTTTCATTAAATGAAGTTATTTCCTGTATGGCCAAGTATGTAGAAGTGGGTGTCCACATACCTGTGCTAAATCTGAAAATTTTCTGTAACTCATAATTATTCTAAAAACTCTTTTCAGAAGAGCTGATGCTGTTTGAAGCAACATGCTAATGCTTATCGTTTTGAATGAAATGTTTTAACAATCACATGTCATACCAGGAGTGTCCACACACTTCTGGCCATTTGTTGTTGGTAATGTTAAAATAAAAATGTCTACAAATCGTTGAATATTTGTAGTAGGACCCGACTGATATGGGATTTTCGGGGCTGATGCCAATGATAGAGAGTAAGAAAATTCCAATATCCGATAAAATCTTTTATATATTATTTTTAATGTGGTTATCAAATATGTGTGAAAAATATGGTAATGGAGGCAGGATATCTAACAAACAAACAGTAAACACCTCACTTATTACCAATTACATAATAATAAATAAGTCATTTTAAATCACTTGGCCAAGCATTTTTTCCAGCCTTAAAAACAGTTTTATCATCGGCACATATTGGAGAACATGTACACTGATATGGATATATCTGCAGTTGGTCAATATCAGCCGACAGTATCGGCAAACTGATATATTGATCAGGCCCTAAATGGCAGGTGCAGATGTTCTGAGCTGAGCTGGGAATATTTTAGTGGATCAGTCTGGATTGACATAATCCAATCAGAAGCTTGTCCTTTCTTTAATCTACACTGGTTCCCTACGTGAGCTCAGTAAAGCTGCGACACCGCTCTCCTTTTTGACAACCTGTAGTCTGAGCAGTTTCCAACAAACACGTGTGAAAATTAAAGACACACCAGTGCAAGTGAATTTGAGTTTGGCAAAAAACATATTCCACTAAGATTTAATGATAACAAATCTGTCACCTCATTGTTTTTCTGTCTTAATAGCAAAGAGGAGTGTAGCCGTACAGAAAATTGTGGTAGCAGCTTCTCAGTTTCAGTCTGTCATAACCATCACTTCTAATGGTTTGAATGATGAACTAAAATGTGCAATGTCATGTCAGGCTTTGCTTTCGCTTTGCAAGTGTTTGTGTTCAGCCAATGATCTTATTTAGGGGAAGAAGCTCTATTCTACATAACAGCTGGACAATCCCAAATATTTTTGTCGTTCTAGACTCAAATTAAACTGTGATTATTACATTTATTATTTAACATGCAATTATAATTTTTAACCAGTGTTGTACAGCTTTTGTAAAGCTGTTATTTCACTGTGTCAGGCACACATTTAATCAACGTTTAGGTAATAAGAATTGGATTAGCCATTAAATCTGACCAGTACAACCTTTATTAAGTATTTAACTGTACGACTCATGCTGATCTTTTTTTTTCTCTCTTCTTTTTTTCCCAGGAATCTATCTGCCATTCAGGATCGAGAGATCTGCTGCTACTCCGTCTCCTGCAAAGAGAAAGACAATATAGGTAAAGAGTTGATCACAGTGTAGATGATTTTACATCCAACCGCAAAGATAAATGCCTCTAATAATATTTGGACCTGCTGAGGTCGTAAAAATGTCTCAATGTTCCCCTTGTGCAGATATCACACTGCAGTGGCTCATCCAGCATTCAAAGTCACGGAGAAGCTGAAAGTGAAGTCTCCCCAGTCGCAGCTCTGGCCTCAGCCCCCTAATGGTCATGGGTCCTTGACAGCCATCCCTTCCACTGCCTCTGTGAAGTAATCCAGCTCTCTCTGCTAACTACCGTCACCACTTGCACCGCCCAGTACACTACCATACACGTGTAGCCCCTGTACAGCACTACCGCCGCCCCAACTGTCTGGAGTCTTGAAAAGTTGTTTCAGTACTGTGCTAGAAGTTGGATTGTCCATACGCATCATGCCTTATCGCCCATCATTACAGACATGCTCTGTGTCTGTGTACATCATGGATTTTTTTTAAAAATGGCTTCTGATTCTTTCGACACAAGCATCTAATGATGTTGCAGTGTATTGTTCTCGGCTACCCTAGGACGGAGCTCCTCTAATCCCACGTTCAAACATCCGTTCTGTCGCCCGTCAACATTTGATGTTTACGTCACAAGGTTGTGATTGTAGTCTTTAACAGTTATTTGCCAAACGATGATGGTTGCTTGCGCTAATGCCTTCAATTCCTGATAAACTCTTAGCAATGTAGCCTGCATTTTATTTGCTGGTGTCTCTGTTTTATTAAGTGACTTGAATTAAAGTTTACATGTAACCTGAAGATGAAAAGAAGGTAAGACTGAGTGCTTGTTGTGTCTGAGGCAAAATCCTAAGATAGGTCAGCAGACTTTTAAGTGCCTTTGGCTAAGTAAGCGTTCCAATCAGACAGTTATTGCTCAATGCAACTTCTAACCCACCATTATAAATAAACACTTGGTACAGACACTGCATAAATCCCTTGATTACACTTAACACCACCCCCCGACAATCTCATTTTATGTACGTAATCACACAAACACATTATTATGTCTGAGAAAAGATTGGTGTAATAACGAAGAGAAATGAAGAATGAAGTAATGGATGATGGGGATGCGAAATGAATGAGAAAAATGTTACTGTTTTTTGGTTTGGTGGGTAATTTGAATCCTGCTTCTTTTATGTAGCTTGACATATGGGCTAACTTTTGCCTGCAGTTCTCAGGTTGTTGTAAGATTTTTAAAGAAATGTCTGAACACAGTATCTGTGTGCCCAAGTATCTGTTTCGTAATCCTGTTATGCTCGGGTTGGATAACAGAAAGAACAGTGTTAGTCACGATGATGGAGAACAACAGACAGTCCGATTGTTCAAAGGCTTGAATGCTTGATGTCATCCATGCATTGCCACACCCTTGTCTGAATCCTGATGTGTTTTTCTGAAGGCCTCAGCGGTCGAATGACAGTGCTGTCTCCTCTAAAAGTGATGTATGAGTTGACCTGTGTTTTTCTTTCAGCGAGAAGACAATGATTTCTCACAGGTTTGATCACTGTATATTAATCTCCTCTTCGATTGGCCAGCGCATCAGTTTAAGGTTTTTTTTTCCTTTTTTTTTTCTCTGTGTCTTGCTGGGTCAGGATGAGTTATCCCTTCTGCTACAACACTGTATGTAGGCCGATATGGCTTCTGCATTTCCTTGCAACCTTATATACAAATGCATCACTCGCTCTCTGTTCTCTCACATGTTGTTCTGTGTCTGTGGGTGATTGTTGTAATCCTAAATGTCAATTGTTGGGACCACAGCAGCAGTGAGGGGCTGTAAAAATTTTGGTGACCGTGTGGGTAACTTGGGGAAAGCTTTGTTACCTGTGTAATAATATAGCCTATTTGCAATTTGTATGTGCATGTGCTGAATTTATTCACATTCAATTGCAGACTTTGTAAATAAGAAGTTAGCATTTTTATTCCCACAAATGCTCCTGTAGATGTCATGCATTCTTTCCCTGTGATTGCTAATAAATTTGTTTTTATTTTAAAGGATTTTTAAGTGTGGCCTCCAATTTCAGCTGTCACCACTAGGTGGTGGCAGAGGGCCTCAGAAGGATAATAGTTAAGGGTGGGAGCCTTCTAGTGTCTAGACTGAACTCCCAAAGTTTTACCTAAAAGTCTGTTTTGGTGCATCATGCATCTGCTTTCCTCTATTTATGCTGTGATTATTGTAGGTTAGTGTTTCTATGCATGTTTGGCAAAGTCGAGCTTAGAGAAATTTGGAATCACACTGAATGCATTTGATTGGGATAACTGGTTCTAGCTCAGCTGTCAGCTCTTATCACACGAGGTAAAGTCCTGTATAGCCTGACAAAGCTTCTCACTATGTTAAATTGACATGCCAGTGCAGGAGAAAGGTCTGGGTTGAACCCATCATCATTCTGGTACAGGGGAAAAACGCTTTGGCATAACAAAGCACAGATGCAGCAAATGTTCCTTTGCAAAATAGTGATGGGGGAATTTCTTTTGGTCAAACATTTTCCCATATGGAGGCAAACCCAAGTATCCCAACAGCTGAATAACTGCAAGAGAAGCCCACACACTCTTGCAGACGAAAGACACTGATTAAAGGAGTTTTATGTTGCCTGTACCCACCACAACTGTAAATATTCACCTTTGTAAACTAAAGAACAACATTTAATTGGCTTGCCGGCAGATGCACGTTTCCTGTGGTAAGCCGACAGAGGCTGCCCCCAGAGACAGCGGTTTGCAGGGAAGCAAGGTAGTAACCTAGCTAAGCTGGTGAGTTGTCCACACTCACACCCTTTCACATCGGGAGTATTGCACACATCTGGAGAGGATTAGGACACCCTTTCACCTCTGACGCAACATGTAAAGAGAGGCAGGTTATGTGCTTGCTAGCTCTAGAGATAAGGTTTAACCAGGAGCGCAGGCTAGCACAGCAACGGACCACACATAGACACAAGGTGACAGCAACATCTAGTGTTCAGACTAGGTTGTCCAGTGTAAAGACAATGCTGTTTATTTGAAACTTGCTGAGGACACATTCTAAATAATGTTTAAAAATGAACACAGTCCTCTTGAATTGGGCAGCAGGCTCTATTTTGGCCCCACCTATCTTACATAGTCAGATGTATCACTTAACGATGTGCCAGCGCAGGAGAAGCTTGATGCTAGCAGCTAGGAGGATGTTGTTTGATGTAGCAGCGGGGACTTTGAAAATGATAACACCTTGATGGTGGAAGGGAAGGAGACTTCTGACTAAAATAGTAAGGGTAACCCTATACACAGCCTACTTTTTGTATTGTCTCATTTAGGTTTTATTTGAGACACTGCAGCACCTGCATCCACAAAATATATTATAGCAAGATGCTCTGCATAAGGCAGCCACCAACGATTTCTGTCCATTGGCAGACAAAACTTTGTGCTGCCTTTGAAGATAAAATGGTGCTCTAATGTTCATTAAGCAGCTATTGTTACTTAGAAATCCTATAATAGATGATAGCATCTCTCAGTGTTTCTTGGCAGAGAAATGGCTATTATGCATAGAAATGTAACACTCCGCTAAGCAGGGAGTGTGTCACAAACTAGGGGGCCATAAAGCGAGCTGTGTTCTCACAGCTGGAGCTGCACAGAGCTGTGGGAGAGCAGGCCTGTGCTGTTAAAGCAGCAACACCTTAATTAATCTCATTTCTTAAACGCAGCATTTAATGAACAGCTGCTGGCATTTATTGTATGCGAGTGCAGCAGTTAGAACGTGTGGACAGATGTGGGTGTTTCCGATGAATTCCATGGGTCAGTGGAGACTGGCGTGTGTGTCCGAATGGCAACTTTCTATTTATGTGTGTTGGTTTACAATTGTAAGGGATTAAGTAGTGGTTACAAACGTGCCACAAGAATTTATGCGAGGAGGTCATGGAGAAGACCTGAAGGCGTACCACATTATTAATGTAGTTACACTCCATTACCAAAAGCGCTCATTATGTAATACACCACGTTTTGCAAATACCACCTGCCACAACTACACTGTCTGCATTTCTCATGTGTCCACAACTCCTTGGTCAGTCCTGTGAGGGATCATTCATAAGAGAGCCTCCATGACATGATTTATGGAATATTCCTCCAGACATGATTCACTCACTCAGAGCTTTCACTCCTCTTAACTAAAAAAACCCTAAGCTTACTAAATCTTCTCTAAAACCTTGATGAGTTTCTTAAATTATGAGGATGTAACTCTTACTTTCAACATGTTCAATGACAAACACATTCAAAGCACTGTGTGTTTGCCTGCCTTATTATGAAGTCTTGTGGTTCGAATAATGTCCAATTTTGAGTTGACTTTGAATTAATATTGCCCCATGGCTACATAAAACAACTGCATGACATCCCAAGCATGTATTCAGCTTCTCGTAGAGAAACGGTTCCAGACTGAAGCAGCTGTCGGTTACATTGACTCGTTCACTTCTGTCTGTCAAACAGCAAACAGCCATGGACAGTTTCTCTCAGCACTCGGTGTAGGAAGCCTGCGTTTTGCATTCACTCAATCACCTGACAGCTCTGTAACAAGCAAACACATCACACCTACTTTACAGAGACGAATAATCATTTCTTTTACACATCCTGTGTAAATTTTGCAAGGAGAGGTCACTCTGTTATCTGTGCAGTGAGAGAATGTTAAATATCAGCCCAATTAAAGACAATCTAGGAGGTTTTTTTTTTTCATCTGGTGTACTGTTACATGTGTGTGTGTGTGTGTTTGCATGGGCCTCTGGATTTATTAAGCAGCGCACAGGGAATCATTAATAATTACTAAAGTTCTTTCCTTGCCTCTTAAATTCTGTGTCATTACTAACTTTTTGTCTTCCAGACAGGCCTATTTTGATATTTCCTCAGCAGTTAAACTTTAAGGTCATAATATTTATGATATACAGAGTTGAAGTGCATCCACAGAGCATCTCATTAAATCCCCAAGCTCCAAACATGTGGCTCTAAAGGTGAAGGTCATTTCATGTCTGATTTACAGCATCTGCACCAGTTTGCATTTTGAACAGCAGGATATTAAATCCTAAAATTCAGCAGAACATTGCAAAGCGGATGCAACCAGACTTGGTGGAATCTCAAATGGAGCATGAGTGGAGTTACTCTCTTCTTTACAGTGTTATTACTACACACAGTCATTCATATATTGGATGTGATTTCAAGTTGGCCCAGGCACTGAGGTGTTTATTTGCCCATGTTTGCCAGTAAGTCCTCTTTGTTCGTGTGACCACGATGTCATGAGAGCACCACTGTCTTCAGTTGACCTAAGTGTGGGGTAATTTGTCCCGGGATCTTAAAGTCTCTGTTTTATGACACGTCAATAAGTTGTTCCAAAATTGTTAAATTACAGTTTTGGGATTAGAGGTCTGAAGCCCCGGCATTGGCAGGCATTTGCAAACACTTCATTCAGGTCCCCGTGTGGACCATAATTTGGCACTAATCACTATGTGTGGAATGTCACATGATTCATATAGAGCTGCATGGTACATATCACCGTGCTTTACTGCTCTGCACCCTGTAAAAGACAGATGGTTACATGCACACACACCCTGTAACAGCCCGTCTTAATGAGACTCTGCAGATGAGTGCATTCCTCAACTTAGCTTGTTTATCACGGCCATTTGTTGACATTTATTAGTAGTGATGCAACAGTGAGAGTGTTTGACCCAATGTGATTTGTCAATTCCGCTGGTTTTTGTCATTTTAATGCTTATTTCTTTACACATATGATTTTCTTTCTAAGAAGTAATAACAATTTGAAATCTTGCTTGAAATGTCAGCTGATAATTAATAGCTCTGACAGCTGCAGACAGCAATGATATCCTGTTGTTTGGTCCACCATTTAGTCAGTGTGCGAAATACCCCGTGACAATCAGGAGGTCTCCCCCTAACTACTGCTCTAGTGCTATGCTGAGGTTTTACAAATAGTAGGCTACAGTCTCAAGCCCCTACTCTAGGCATATGCCAACAGATTTAGACAATGGACCTGCATGAACGTTAGCTGCGACAGCTGAACCAGCTTCCTTCCCTACATTTTGGTGAAAAAGTAAATCCAAAGTTCATTAGTAAGGAGCTTTATTTTCTCTTTGTCATGTCTAGTCAATGAGTGAGCCAATACTGAAGCAGGAAAAATAATCCACCGCTTTGCAGACAGATGGAATGTGGAGAGCAAACTTTTGCAACAGCGCCATCCAACAAAAGGCAGCATTACCAGAAACAACCAGGTAACCAAGGAAACACCAAAACAATGTTATCATATTTCTGAATAAAATTTTGCTATTTAAACCAAATAATGAATTCTGGACAACATACACCTTTAAAAGACATTTTTATTGACATTAGCAAGCAAAAAAATCCTTTTTTAAGACTTCTTCTTGAGACCCACCAGAATTTTGCAGCTGAGGCTTTCAAGGGGTCTGACCCAGGGTAGGACTGGGAACAAAATTCAGCCCATCGACTCCCCACCCCCAATATTACACTAGGTTGCTACTGTATAGCAAATACTAGCAAGGAGATCACCACAACACAAATGTGTTTTGCTATTACAAAGTAAAGACAGGCATGCTTTTATAGAAAGATTTGTGATTTCCTAGTTCCGAGTTAGAGATGTGTCTCATAGGGATGCCATCCCTGGTAAGGCCTATTTCTAAAAGTAATTCAATGCTACGCCATGATGACTATGAAACCCTGGCTGAGTCAGAGAGAGAAACGTTTTTATGGGGCAACATGTTGCATGCACTTGCTTATGGAACTGGGATTAATTCATGGATTGGTGGAATCTGACAGGAACGTTATCAACAAGATTGTCTTGAAAGGCCAGATGTCCTGTATCTTTTAAAAGCGACGGTCATCAGCCGTGAGTCTGTTACATTAGCCTACATGCTGCTTGATAAATGCATTTTCAGATGGGCTGTTTCAATATCAATTGGGCCGCACACAGATTTTTTAAATGTAGGCTATGGGCTGCAACAATAAATAGCCTAGACAAGAAGGCCAGCCACAACTAGCAGTTTTAATTTTGTTGATAGCCTGTGTTTTTTCACATTGTGGAGGCCACCTGCCCATTGTTGGGCTGGTTGCAACAGATAATTTTTAAATAGATAGGCTGCAATGAGACACAGCAGCTAGCATATACATTTTTTTCATATTGCGATGGTAGTCCAGCCCGATAGGTGGACCGGCCCATCGGGTATATGCCAGACTTTGCAGATTACCAGTCCAAGCCTGGTCTCACCTGTCCATCTCAGATCCCTGAGACCCCACTTTTTTACACCTTGACTTTAGTTCAGACTGAGGCTTTGACAGAAACCATTTCCTCGTTTACTCTGTCACTCTCTGTATATAATAGTCTTAAAGGTTCACTCGGTAATGAGCCGTAAGTTGAGATTTCCAACACTTATTAATCATCACCATTTGCATCAGTCACTGAAGAGTAGCATAATGGTAATTTCTTCATCCATAAAGTGTTGAGCACTGAATTATGGCATAGTTATTCCACGTGTGATAAATGTGTAAAAGAGTAACTGTAAGCTTGGGTTGCAGTTTTTTGTTCAAACCTGACCCGAGAGTGAGAGAGTAGTAACTAAGCCTCACCTGAACCCGACAGTCATTCTGTTTTTTCTGCCTGAGCCAGACCCTGGCTCGATCCACTCAACGTAAGATGAAACACTTGGGGTAACATTTTGTTTTACCCTGTCATTGCAATTGTTGTTAAATCAGTCTGAGTCCTGAAGACTTCTCTGTCGCTGCAAGGCTAAATCCCCAGTGCTCTTGCTGTCATATCTCAACTGAGCCCCACATTTTTTTACTATCACATAACCAACTACTTCAATATTATTTGCAGTGATGACTAAATCAAAATGCCTCCCTACCATCAATGTCCCTGCACATACAATATATCTGGCCTATTTTTTCAGTAAAAAAAACTTGAAAGTACTATGTCATATAGGCCTGCCATCCAATGTGACAAAACCTGATCTGAATCTGGACCTAATTTATATTTTTTTTGTCTTAACCAGGCCCAGCCCATGGAGTCCCAGTAGGTCAAGTTGGACTCAGGTTGGGTGTTCACACTGCTGTACATTCCATTGACAGTACTTTCCTTGGTCCATCATGCAATCTTTGATGGTGGTAAATTTTTTCTACTTCAAATTACATAAAATAGAGTACAGGTAATATAGTGTGCAATATGAAGTAAAGGTACTTTATTGGTCACATAGACAGCATACAGTAAAGTTTGGTCTCTGCACTTATCTCATCTCTGAGGAGGAGTGGACACCCACAGCACGGCGCCCAGGGACCAACTCCAGATTCTGAGCCAATGCTTTGGTCAAGGGTGCTGATAGGAGATTGACCTGACATGCATGTTTTTATGGTGGGGGAAACCGGAGCAACCAGAGGAAACCCTGTGACAACATGCAAACTCCACATAGGAAGGCCCTGCCCCTGCTGGGAATTGAGCCCAGGACCATCTTGCTACGAGCTGACAGTGCTAACCACTGACCCACCGTGCTGGGAATGACAGACTCAGCCTGAAGTGTTACTAATTACTAACAACTATTGAAAATGTGTCCATGATAGTTTCTACAGACATTTATTGATGAAGGATGACTCTTTATAATTTTAGTGAATAACTGACTTTTTCTCAATTTCAGATTCAGTGTATTTGTCGCATCTCATCATCATATTCACTCACAAAATGAATAAGAATCTTAGGTCTTGCTTCCCTGACCTGTAGCAGCTTGAAACAATATAGAAAAACACTATTATCCTGTGCTGCCATGAGTTTTACATATGCGGCTTTTGAGTGAAATGTCTCAACAACTATTAGATGGATTGTCATGAAATCTGATGTGTGCATTTGTTTCACTCTCTGGATGAACTGTAATCACAAGCACCATCATATAATCAGCATTTCATTTATTACAATACTTTTGTAATGATCAAATAACTGCACGCTAAATAAGGAAATGGTAGCATGCTAACATGCTAAACTAAGCTGTGTCCTTGGTAAATGTACCTGTTAAATGAGCACGTAAGCATTGTCAGTGTGACCATATTAGCATGCTGACATCTGCATCTTGGAAAGCACCACCGTGCTTAAGCACAGTTTGTGTGGTTGTACTACAGACTTTTGATAGGTAATAGAAGACAAGTGCATCAATGTCTTATCTTTGTTTTGCATGAATACTGTTTTCCACTGGTTTGGTGAACCAAAAGAGGTTTTCAACCAATTAATCAAGCAATATATTTTAAAATGATTGGAAACTACCCAAACCCAACCACATGCAATGTTTCCTACTTTAACAGGTTTCCAGAAGGCATCATTCTAGTTGTAGTGGCTGCAAGTCAAAACAGAAAACCACTGCTTGAGTGCTAAATGAAAGTTATTTTTTATTTGACGTAAACCATGACTTTCTCTTCTTTTTTTCTGATTGTGGGAGTGCAGAAAAGCTGCTGAGACCTCCAAATGCAATAATTCCATTTCCACTCAGTGCGAGTAATCTTTCTGGTCCATTCTGTTATCCGGCGTCCTCTCAGATAGCAAGCTCTCCTGTGAATGCTTTCATACTCTCACCTCCCTGCCTCGGCTCAGACACTCTCCCCTCCTCAGATTCCATTAAAAAGCATAACTTCAGCTCCTGGGGCTCTGATCAAATAGGGCAGCTAATGCATTTTTCCTGCGTTTTGATTTTTTTTCCCAGTGTACCTCATATTTACATATAGATTGAGTATTTATCAGTCTGCATTTTAAGGGAGATTCACTGTAGTCCACTTTATTAAACCATGTTGGATTTATGTATATTTAATGAAAAGTTGATGTAGGGAGTGTAATTCTTTGAACAAGGGAGTATACATGGTATGTGGGGTGAATAGTAATGCTAGGGCTCTGAACACCTGAACTTGGAAGTCTTCAAATGTCTTTGTTGTGGTTTTGGTCATTTTTTTGTGGTATACTGTATGTCATTTGCGCCTCTGCTCTCATTAGCCACACATAAACAACATTCCACCAACGTCATGTGATTAAAAATACCAAATATCACTCTCCAAAAGCACATAGGAATGAGACATTTCTGAGCCACACCACACAAGTCATACAAGCTGTAGCAGGTTTAATATCATCTGTATTCCCTGGGGTCACCTGTCATCTCTCTTTCACAGGGATACCAACAACACAGCTAGAGGGCCGGAAAACAACTGTCATCACCAACACAGATGACAGTGATGCTGTTTAGGAAATACACTTATTCACTTTCTTGGTGAAAGTTTAATGTGAAGATTAGTATCAGTCTGTTAAGTTCAGTGGCTATAGTTAGGGGGCAGTTAACTTAATTTAGCCCATCATACAGACTGGGAGTGGCTGTGTCCAAAGGTAACCAAACCTGTCTGCCGGCACAAAAACGACAAAAGCAAAACCTTCCCAGAGAATTCACTGATTGCCCAGCAACCTCACTGTAATGACAAGACTGCGCCCAACCAGGAAGCAGCACCTCCTCGTAAACTTTCATATACAAAATGAGATGTGTTTTTTGGTGATCTTTTCAGAAGTTGGTATGTTGAAAAGCTAAGTTAACCGGATGATTGGTATTGTTATTAATCACACTGCTTTTCTGGGCAAGTCCAAACCTACTTTGCCTCTAACTTGGTTGCCCTCATTGTTGAGGTTGGTCGGGTTTAGGTGTGAGGAGTGAAACTGGGTAGGGTAAGCCAGTCATTTAAATGAGAAGCATATGAGTGCCATCAGTCTTTTGATCTAAAGGGTTAAAAAGAAAATAAGCATTTTTTCAAAATGTTGGGCTTTTTATAAAATTAATTTAGGTTGTCTATTAGATAAAATGAGGTCAGAAACATGATAGTGTAGTTATTAAAGCTGAGGTCTGGCAATGTCTGGAAATCAAGCTAGCTGTAGCGTGAGATTTCAAAGAAAGCAACTCCACTGCATCCTCCCCTCCCTACTTTTGCTCTGGCTCCCATTTTAATTTGTTTGTTGTCGCTCTCTTTTTTAAGGCCAGTTTATAACAAAGATTCACAAGGAGACAAAAAGGTTGCAGGGAAAGTTGCAGTGGAGTAAACTGGTCCTTCTCA
>JAQLOL010000012.1:27299686-27318420 GCA_029783665.1 Naso thynnoides | reverse complement strand
AGGGCTTGCAAAAAAAGAAAAAAAGTAACATACAGCAGTGATTATGTCTTTTATGTTCTCTTTCTATTTTAATTTGTTTGTTTTTGTTTGTTTAATTTGTTTGTAAAAAGTTAGTACACTCAGTGGTCCAAACAATGGACATTTATTTCTGGTTTAAGTTGTTTTTGGGAGTTTTTTCCTTTTCTGAATCGAAGGTCTGAGGACACAGATTGCTAAACCCTTTGAGGAATATCGTAATTTCTGATTCTGGGATATATAAATAAAACTGAGTTGTTCTGACTTTATTTCTCTTCCCTTAACTTTCCATTCTCCACCTGAACATTCACTCATTAACAAGGTTGACTTCCCTCCCATTCATTTTTCACACTTTCATTTGTCTTCCTCAATGTAGCAGCACAATGCCAAAATCCTCTACACAGCACTTTTAGAAACCGCTTGTTTACAGGGGCAGAAAGTGTAGAAAGTGAGTCTCAAAGGGGGTCTGAGTTGCTCTCTGTACAGAGGTAATTATGTCAAAACAGAGGATCTTTTTTCAGCAGCTGTCGAGTGCAATTATGGGTCTTGAAAAGACAGAATTAGAGAGAAAAGGAGAGAAAGTAAAGGGCTAAGGATCCATATTTAGACATAAAGCAGAGAGAAGTGTGACAGATTTTAGAAAATCTATTATCCAGCCTCACTGCTTTTCCAAAAACCTGGAATGAACTTTTGAAATCTTTCAAAATCTTTTAAAATGTTTCAGGTCATTGCCTCCCCTAATGTCAGTAGCATTGCTTCACTTTGTCTCTTTGTGCAGTACATAACCATTGTGAATTGCAGCCTAAACCTCAAGATTATAGGCTAGGACCCCACTTTCCGTCATGAAGGACATAAAGAAAACCTAATAAATAAAAATTAAAAAAGTAGAGAATTTAGTTTGTGCCATGCAGGACCACCAAGTTCAGAAAAACTAAGAACTAAGTGTCAATCCTCCGTCAGCAGCTATTGCATAAACAACATGAAGTGGCACGTGGCCTCACAGCACAGTCGGGCATAAATTAGACAGAGGTTGTGATCTGGGGCCCTGAGGCTTGCGAGTTGTGGGAGTCAATGTGAGCCGCTGGAGAGGTGAGTAATAGATCGTCCAAAAGTGATGCTTGAGTGTGTGTGTGTGTGTGTGTGTGTGTATTTAGGTGCACTTTCAGCTTGGTCATGAGAGGTCAGTCTTTTCTCATGTCAGAGGCACAGAGGTTTATAACTCCAGTATTATGAGTGTCTGCTCCCCCAGTTTACTCTAATGTCCATCATACAGCACCTGACACTTAAACAAAGTTGTGCAGAATTTTCCAGTTTGAAGAACCTTAACAGAATGGATGTACTGTCATTTGATTATATTGGAAGGGTATTTACTAATGAAAGAAAAGCTAAAGTGAGGAAATTTCGTAAGTGAATGGAAGAAATGAAATATGTTTTTTCACTCTGCTGAATTACTATATTCATTATGTTATCAGTGTAATCTAATGACAAATGGCAGACAGAATGGATGTTTTTGCAAACATGGAACTTAAACTGTATTTACTATACATTTGACCTGACGTTTCCACCTCAATGTAGAGCTACGTTTCACCTGTATTTCCTCACAAAATCGACTGATGTTTTTGCCATTCACTACTGCTGAATGATAAACAGCTGGTGTCACTAACAACAAGATCCCAATATTAAGAAAGCATTGATCTAACCTCAAGATAGAAACTGTGAAAAACTTGATGTAAAGGTTACATTTATATGATCAAAACAAAACAAAACAAAACAAAACAAAAAAGTTTTTTGGTGGAGCAAACATTCAAGGAATTTTTAAATACAAATTATGCCAGTTTTGTGGTCAGAGGTCTGTATTAAAACGATGAAAACATAAGAAGACCTCTGATGGCGGCATGAAGTAGAATAAAGGAATTTGTCTTGTGCTGGTGACAACAGTGAGGATGGCCCAGACGACAGGTGATAAAATGTCACCAATGTTATTTATAACTCAAACTTACTCTGAGTTTGAACATTGTTTGAGACATTTTAAAAGTAATTTAAGGCCTCAACACAAAAAATAGCCGATGTTTTAAAATTCCTAATTTTGAAATGTTACATATTATATTTTTAAGTCACATGCTTCATGCAGGCCTACAGAATTTAGTCACTGTTTCCATTTCACTTTGCTTAACTTTTTTTTCTTTTAAAGGGATACATCGTTCATTTAAGCCAAGTGCAAAGAAGCATTATGAATTTTTTTTTTTAATCTTTAAGCACTTCAAATTTTTCTTCTTAAAGGTAGAGTCAGTAACATTAGTTCGTTGCCGTTTGTAAACACAACATTCAAACTGGGCCCCTCCTCCCCGCTCAGCATACCTGAAGTATCGTAATTTAGTGTGTACTGCATGTACTGCTATACCGCTTTCCTAACGTTACACAGCAAGGCACTTAGGATTATTACATTTGTTTAATGGGGAAGTCGATAATTTACCAAGCTAACAAGCTAACCGCCAGTGTTAAGCACCTACCTGTCCATCACAAAGTGGCCCAACTCCGCATCACTCTTCCCAGCCTCTTCTTCAGTGCTCCAAAATGGCCAAAAGCCAAACTGAGACTCACTCTCACTCTGGAACAAATTGTATCCATTTGCTCACTAGGGCTATTTTTCCTTTTCTTTGCACTACGTCCACATTCGTACCTTTCGTACCAGCGTCCAGTAGCTATGCTCAGCAGTGTTCTCAACCTCACCTGTGCGCTGTAATTGGCTGGGGGAAACACACCCCCTTCCAATCCAGTGTTGACCCGAGCAGGTCCTGAGTCAGCCAAACATCAAAATACAGGCAGAGGGTGGTGTGTTTCTATACACAGTCACCACCACACATATATAGATGCCAAGAAGTGATGATTGAGCAGCATTGCTTTTGTATATGTCAGTTTTTTATTTTTTAGTAAAATTCTACTGACTCCACCTTTAAAATACATACAATACACAAAAGCAGTTGGATCAGGCAGTGAACAAGCCAGCTGTTTAACCATACTACTGTATGTATCCATTGTATCCCTCACTGCATAGCAAAGTGGTTTGTGTACTGAAATGCAGCGATTACAGCAGACTGCCCTAGGTGACTTTGAACCAGGAAGATGTCTTGTTGCCAACTCTAATGATTGTTTACAAAGTGACACTAAAGACAAATGAGTAGTTATGATCAAATTAGAACAAATTATGTTTTATAACCTCAAGCGTCTCTTTTGGATAAAGTTAAACTAACAGGATCTCAGCCAATAACCTTTTGAATACAAGATATATTTACTAACTGAAATGAGGGCCAAAATCAAGATCCAAGGTGTAATGAACCAGAATAATACCCTAATACATATTGAAGTTTTGTATTATTCCATGAATAATTTGAGAATTCTGCATCTTGGATTAAAATCCTAATTAAATTGGGCTAATACTTGAACTTCTGAACCTGCTGATGATGAGTTTTTATATCTGTAGTATTTAAAGTTGTAATTCATGCGTAGTACATGTTGATGGATTATCATAACTGCCAGACATACTCTCAGTTATTAAACAGAATGAGTTCCATCCAAATATTAAGTCTGAACTACTTTGCAGGAATTTGCATCCTTTCCTAAACAGTGAAAAAAATGGCAAACCAACACACAACTCATGAAAAAAGACCTCTTACCACATATTAAAATAAAAAACATAAAGAGAAGAGTGGATGTATCAGCATGTGCCTCTGTGAATCATCTGCCTTTAACCAGCCTGTAAAACAGCCTCGTATCTTTGAAATGTAAGATATGAGGCTGACTCAAGCCATAAAACCGATGAGACTTTTTCATGCAGCTTTCTATGAAATATGAGACAATAATTAAAGAAAGTTCAGCTGTGGATATTGTTGAAAGAAAGTGGGGGATCTGACCTTAGTGCAACCCTCCTACTGGCATGTGACTGATTACTGTAGATCTATCACTTCCCATGGGATCATTGTTATTACCAAAGAGTTGCATTCCATGCTGGAGGTGCCTTGCTCTTTGTGACTCGACTTCATATGGGGCCTTTGGGCCTCTTAAAGGAGCTGTGTGTAGGAATTTAAATTTAAAGCATTCAAAAATGTATTGAAATCATCAACAGAATGTGAAGAAGTAACAGTTTTGATATTATGTAAAAGATATCTATGTATTGTGTTGCTAAGATATCTACTGAAGTTTGCTAAACAGCTAGCCCTGGGCCTGTCTTGTCTTGTAGTACCACTTTGTACCTTTGGAGGGGATAGCGATTCACTGAGGCGTCCAATCTTCCCTCAGTCCAACAAAAGAGAATGAAGAAGAGCTTCTTTGAGGGCGTATTCTAACCTCGTCAGTCAGGTTGGAGCTACTGCCACTAGTAAGTCAGTGACTCTAAAGACGAGCTGAACTAAAAGATGCACTTTCAAATCTTTTGGACCATATCCCTGCTCCTTTTTTAGTCAAATTTAAAAATGTTTATTGAAAAAATAACAAAAAATGAATTATTCCATATTTTTAAATTAAAGTCTGCCAAAAGATGGAACTTCCATCTTTCTTTTGAAACAAAACTCCTGGAATTCTGACGTGTCATTGACTCAAGCCGTTCTTGGTTGAATCATTTTTTAATTCAATCACTTCTCTCATGCCAATCCACCTGTCAATAGAAATATAGCAGCACCAGCATGAGACGCTGGAACGAGTTCTCCGGTAATAGAGGCAGGAATGGATACCATTTAGCTAAAGGGCCAAGTCCGCGATCTAGTGGACATGCAGGTGCTCTTATTTGTAAATATTAAATAAACTAAAGCTAGCTGGGTGTAGCTCTAGTAACGGTTGCCAAGGAGTAACAAAACTTGCCAGCAACACTCCAATCAGATTCTTCCAACTTATGTCCCACCCCTAAAGCCCGTTCATTGGTTGTTTAACTGTTTAAATAGGGACAGCATCACAACACAGCACTTGATGCTCTGGAAAAAGGCATTTCAGCTCGTCTTTCATAGTATATTTTTATGGTGCCTGAAAGGTTGGCAAGCAACCACTATCACCGCTACCACCCACTCTCACGCCACTTACGTTCAGAGGCAAAGAAGTGATAGAAAGAGCAGCAGCTGGAGACAGCTCTTGGCTTAGAAAGGCATGACTTTTGGTCTTGAACTGATGCGTAAACAGCAGATAATGCAACATTGACTATTTATCATAGACTAGCTTACAAAGTAAGCTTATTGTATAAGGTTGCAGTATTAACATGTTTGCTAAAGCTCCTTGCACACTGCGATTTTGGACAATCTCATGAGAGATCACTGAGCGTGGCGATATCTTTGGTCGTGGCTCCAAATGGCGTCCCTACATTGCATGGTGAGAGAGCTTCACAGGCCATGAAAGATAGCCCAAGAAAAAATTCTGGCAGTGTCTACCAAACAACCAATGCAGCATGAAGGGATGCACTGATAAATGCACTAAACCCAAACAAACAGAAAGTTAGCATGCTAATTGATTCTTACTCTAAAGTAACACTATGTAACTTTGACCACCAACCGCAGAATAGTCGCAGGATATCGGGGAGAAAACCAGAGGACATTTTCTCCGTAACACATGGCCTGTTTTTACTGACATTGCTATTTTATTCAACGTATTAACATGCATTGTTAGTTTCATTTTTCAAAGCTGCTGGTTGCTGTCAAAGTTACATAATGTTGCTTTAAGCTCTCATTACAAAATTAATATCTCTTTTCCCTCCCAACGACTGCATCCACATTCTCCTTCTCTTTGGAGTTTATTTCACACACGTAAATGCTACTATTGCACGTGCTTGGATGTTAGTTTAATTGTTTTTATTTACCAGTATAGCTTATATATACATGGTGTTTCACTGGCTTGAATCGTAGCTTGCTATTCTGTTGTTTTTTTGTTGCATAATCTGCATACATCAAATCTGATGATGACCCAGGTTTATTATATCCCCATTGCACATTGTGGCTTGCAACAAACTTATGAGACTGCTGAAATCGCACATTGTATAGGAAGCTGGAAGAATCATAGGCTAATGAGAGAGACTTTTGGGTTTTCACTACCAAAGCAGTAATTGTAGAATTTCTGCTTTACTAGTGTTGATATCCTGAACTTTTGCCACACAGTCATTGTGCCACCTGTGGCCTCAGGCAGTCAAAATGACAAGTTCAGCATTGCATTATGATAATATGACTCTGCTTCAAAGACGACCCACTCAATAGACTCCAAAAGAGGAGCTTTAGAAAAAGGATGTCTGTGCCTCTGTAATCAGATTGTGGCTCTAGCTGTGATTTCTATGTCCCTCCATAATGTGGCATTGTAGGCACATTATGTCACGGGACTCATGGAAATCAGCCATGACACTATACTGTAACGTCATTGTGGTGGCCCCTTATAACTAGCATTATGTAAGCACAATAGTGTAACTGGTTATATTTGATATGGTGATTCAGGGACAAAGAGCAGCTCAAGTGCCTCTCCCTGTGTTTGATGTGTGATTGTGGAACACAGACCTCAAGGGAACTAGATCCGGCATCTCACAGGGCAAAACATGCAATCTGATCATATGCCTGATGCATTCACTCAAAATGTTTGTTTTCCTCACAATAAGACAAAACAAAAGATGTGAATCTCCTCATGACCTCATCACAGACCAAACTGATCATAGACAGAAAGTTTGCATACTTTATATGTTAGCGTGCATCTTGATTGCAGAGACGCAGCATCTCGTCTTTTATCCTTTTGAAGGAGGCACTGATTTTGTGTGTGTTTGTTTTTATCTTGCTGTTTCCTCCTATCATTTCAGTTGGGTGTATCACATGACATGTCTTCTCTGGATCTAAGATACTCACAACAGCTGATTAAATGTGTCATCACTTAAGAGTAGATACAGATAACCGTCAAGCAGATGATTGAGTTCTTAAGGAGGACACATTATATTCATTTTTGGGTCTTTGCCTATGATTTTGGAGCAGCTAGACACAAATGATCGCACAGTAGTCTGTACATCTTCAGAAAACTGTGACTCGCACCCTCTGTCTTCCCTCTGAATTCCTCTGCTGGTGGCAAAGTAGGAAAATTAGGGAATCAACAAAGACTGCAGGATTAATTGTCTGGGAACCATGAATATCACTAATAATATGAAAATTAATCTTGTAGAGTGGAAAAATGTTAATGTGGACTTAAGTAGAGGACCAACGGACATATGGACACTGACACTTTGCTTTATTGCTTAGACATAATGATCACACACAAGGAGTAAATAAATATAAAATTACCCTCTCAAGTGAGTCACAATTACAAAGACCTAGTTTGACACACTTTACTTCATCAATTCCATTTTATTTAATTTTGCTGTGCAACATCATCCATACATCATGAAATGAGTCTCACTGAGAAATGCCACAAGTACAAAGCATCTCCAACAGCTCAGCAGCTGAATGAACACATAGACACACTATTCGTATATGAGATGCCATTTTGTTTGTCCCCTGTAACTCAGAATTAAATACTTCAATGTGAGCCACTGAACAGGACCTGTTTTCATAAAGATGTTTCCTAGAGGGGCTCCGCAATTTTCCTTTATTAAGCCTCAAAGTTAGAGAGGGATTGTATTTCCTTCATATTGGGGGACCAGTGCCAAGCATGACTAACTTTGGCTCATTTGAAGGGTTTGCATAGTGTGTGTGCACACAGTTTGCACACATATACACATGCACAGCCTTGCACATATGCTTTGTATGTGCAGTAAAACATAGTTGCTTGCATAAACACAAGGAGCAATAGTTTTCTTTCTCACACTCTTTGCACGCACACCCCGAGCATTTGTGTACTTTTTAAAAACCACAATCACTGTAGTTTAAAAAATAGTTTTTATATCCGTGACACAAAACAAAAGTCATCTTGACCTTTTCAAACTGACAGGCTATTTCAGCCGCACCTTGTACTTGAAAGGATGCCAGCATTTTTCTCCATTTTTTGGAACTAATCTGACATGCTGTAATTTATACAGCATTACAATTGATATGATAGAACTAAAAGAGATCCTGAATTCAAAAGGGAAGATTACAAGCTGGATTTAACCTTTGGATTTGATTTTTACGTAGACTGAATTTTTTTTCCATCTCAAAGCTGTTTAAGGAATGTTTGGGATGCATGAAATTTAGTGTCCAACGTACAAAAAAATCACACAACAATCTTTTACACTTCCTGCTCCTCCCAGCCCTCTCCTGGTGAACCAACAGGCTCAGAGTTATTATGAGAATAGGGTCACACTTTCTGCCTGTCTGTGTCCTTGTTAGGGTGTGTTGGTTTTTACACATTTCAGTTTTAGGTTAGGGTACGTAGGAATGCTTTTGTGATTGAAATGCAATTAAAAGTTGCTTTCAGATTTTGCTATAATCCCGTTACTCTTTTTTTGTTAATAAACTTTGGCAGTAAATGTTAATTCATTAAATGACACATGCAGCTTCAACAATAAGGAAAAATAAATCTTTCCTGATGAGTAACTCTGGAGAGCTCAAGACGTAAAAGTACCCAAAAGTGTTAAACACGAACTGTCTTCTTACCCTTTTACCACTCAGGTCTTCCTGTTTAGCACTGTCACATTCTTATCCAACCCACATGTCCTGTTGTAATGTTGTCCTGCCTGCAGATGCCGGTCCCAGGAGGTGCAGGAGCTCCACACTTTGTTGCCTGCTGACACTAATCTACACTGAAGGTCTCCAGCCGCTACAAGACCCAGCAGCTAGCTGTAAAAAGCTTTTCAGGTTCCTCTGTATGTCCATTTCTTTCCAACTGAGTGGACACAGACAGGACTGTTATATTCTCTTGTAATGTAGCTTACATGTCAGTGAACTCTTGGTAATTCTCACCATGTGCATAAGTGTGTTAGCAGCCAGGGTTTTTCCTCCTTTTAGATTTTAAAGGCCCATTAAGTCATTGAATAAGTATTAAGAGGATTTTAATGCAAAGTAGGTAAAATTTATCTGTGCAGTGTCAAACTATAAATGTTGAATGTAATGCAGGCAGTAAAAACCATGAGGTGGATTTTGTTTTTTCTTCATATTACAGACATCACATTTAGCATGGCACAAATGTATTGAAAGTGGAGCTGAAATTAAAAAATGCCTTTTCAACCCTCTTTCATCACACATTTCAGTTATATTATTCACAAAATTAAAAATCTATGCAAAAACAACAAGAAAAATTTTCTGTGTGTAAAAAGCATGTTATTCATCTTGTAAAACTAAATATGAATTGTGGTTACGTAAAGTAGGCATGGACTGAATGATTTCAAACAATAACACCAATATGTCCACCCATCAATCAGTCTCAAACTTCTAAACTTTTAAATTGAATTGGAGCTTATATTCATTAGCTAGCTAGTTGGCAGCAGCGCTAAAAAAAATGCTGTGCTAAAGTGCCCTTCTTCCATATCTTCAAAGACACAGCACTTTAAAAGGTCACAAACAATGCTGCAAAATGCAATGTGAACTTGCTTAATTGAACAGTATTGTGTGGAGGTCCACATAAAGTATATTTTGAGAGACAGGCCATTAAAATTCAGTCTCCGGCAGGGCCGCCTTTGGCCCCCAGGCCTGGTGGGGCCCTGCCTCTGCCCCACCGATGCGCAGCAGGTGCCCTTTTAATTTTCGCCCCTGCCCTTCCAAATGTCTGTGCACACCACTGAACATCAGCGATGGAAAACAATATAAGAAGAAAACAAAAATGAAGAAAACATAACATGATACTATGATGATACATTAATAAAACAAAATAAAAACTGGTAAAAATAAAACAGGAAATTACTATGCTATAACCTAAAAAGATGAAGGTGGGTGTACGTCTTCCTTCTCTGGTATGACATGCCAACCTTTTAATGCTCAAATGAAATTCATCTCAGTTTTATGTCCTACTCTCTGTTCTGTTTTACTTAGAAATACATTACAATAAAGGTGGCTAAATACTCAAAAGAAATTCAACAAAGGCTAAAGAGTGAAAGCACAATTTGTGTTTCCACTTAGCATAGCTTAAAGCTGTTTTTAAGAGACTCTTTCTTGTCACCAAAATTTCTTCCAAGAACACTTGAGAACACTTCCACAACAGCTGTAAATATGTCAGCGCACGCAAGTGGTGCTAACAAGCATCAAGGAAAGAGGAGACATTGATCAAAGAACAGAGAACATTGTTGTGAAGTAACAGTGCTTGTAAATCAAACTGCTGTTATATCATCATTGTTTGGGAAGATCTGGAATCTCTGTTTACAAACAGTGTTTCTCATTGCTGCGGTCACTTCATCCGTATTTTGTCAGAGTTGACTTGAACACGATGGTGGATATTAACTTAACAAATCAACCTACATTTTCCCGAATTTGACATGAGTGTGCTTACATAACAGAGCTGTTGTTTGCAGCAAATGACCAATCGTAAACATGTTGTCTACAGTCAGAGCAGCATAGTTTACAAACATAGTGCAAAGTTTATTAAAAGATCAGACAAATATCAAGATGTTGAACACAAAATCCAACACGTAATCCAAAGAAACTCAGTGGCTGCTGCCAAATTTACAAAGGACAGCGCATCCCTGCCAACCTTAAGACTTCAAAAAACGGTAGGATTTTTGGAAAGAGGGTGGGGGTGGGGTTGCAGGGGCAGGTGGTGTTTCATATAACTAACCAAATAATAACAAAACTCTATTCATTACACAAATGTTTTACCCTTCCCCTCACAGAGTCTGTATAACGTTTCACACCACTGACATCAGTGCAGGTACTCAGTCATTGCTTTCTTATGTTTGTCAGTCTCCCAATGGTAATTCACTTCCATGCCCAACGGAGAAATCAGCAAATGGCAGACCTCTCGTCAAGCATGAGAAAAAGACAATAGCTTTTTCTTCTTTTGTCAAGTTTTCTTCTAGCAGGCTAAAAGTTCGTAGGGCTCTTTTGGAGTCACGTGACATACCTGGCGCATCTGTATAGTTATCCAGGTGGAAACAGTAGGCTTTAAGAGTCTAAAGGCTTACACATGCTGCACGGTTACTATGTTATAAACAGGTTTGGTGGCAGAATAATAAATTGGGAGAAATAAGGGAGAAATGTGAAACTGGGAGGACACCGGGAGAAGGTAGTGAAAAACAAGGGTCTTCCGGGAAAACTGTAAGGGTTGGCAACTATGGGACAGAGAGCAAAAAATCCAGACTCTGACTGTGTAATATGACTGCAGATTTAGTAAAAAAGACACACACGTATCCCAAAACTCAATATGATGTGTGGTAGATCCCAAAATACAAAGAGGTTAAAAAAAGAGGGAAAGAGCAGAACACTGAAAAGTTCCTGTTTAAAGGTCTTGTACTGCATGACATTTCAAGTCCATGCTCTCCCTCTGACTGCTTCTATATTGTCTATCACTGCCACATGATTGGTGCATGAGTAGATCTGACCATAATAGATTGACGTCCAAATCTTTCAGCAGCGACCCTAGTGGAGTCAAACAGACTTTGGAGCAAACAGATAATAAATATGAAAACATATTTCAAAGTAGTTGGTCAGCTTAACCTTCATTTCTCATAAGTAAAACAAGTTCAAGGCCAAAGTGCTTCAGTCACTCTCTGCAACATGCAGCCTAAGAAGCTGACAAACAAATCCCACTGACGATATCTGTATCTTGCACATACTTATATCTTCAGGTAAAGCCAAAGGGCTTTGTTGATCTCTGAACACTTAAGTCCTCCTAAGGTACATTCTCAGGACCGGTGCAGCAACTTCACATAGGATTGTTTACATATGCTGATGCCATTTTCTGATGGATTTGAGAGTTCACTCAGTGTTGCTTTGATACGTGTCATTCTGTCAGCTGTTAACATCCTGCTGTGGAGCAGGACAGGTGGGCAGTATAAGTTACCACGGCGATGTCCTGGTAAAAAGCGAACCACCATTGTAAACCTAAAAAAAGTTATCTTTGATTTGACTGCAATTCCTGCTTTATAGTACAGGTCTCTGATCTAGTTGGAATGAACTGTTGATCTTTATCTTGAGTTCACAGTGAAACTGTCTTTATGCTGACAGGTATTTTATGAGTCTTAGGTCACTGATGGCACATGTGCTCTGCTGCAGGCTACATGATGAAATATGATTTGTTTTCTTGTTGCTCTAAACTAGTCAATATTTACACTTTGTATTAATATTGACTAGTTTTAAATACTCATTGCTCTATAATTACCTTTTGAGATATTTAGGCATAGAAACAGTCTCCATATACATTGCTGATAAATGGCCCCATTAAATGCAAAGGACTGATTCATAAGACCCTTTTTTTAATGTGCCTTCTGTGTTCCAATTTCCAGTAATGCAGTGTAACAACTCTCATAGGTCAGATTTTAGAGTTTCTTCCCTGCACACAAATAAACTGTTAAACCAACAGACACAAAAATATCACAAGCCTGTGTAAGTTGATTTTCATAGCACACTGAAATAAAACATAAAACAATGGCTGCCTTGAAGATCAGAAAAACACACTCAGCAATTTACAACCTTATTGTATGCTTTCAAAAATGACTGGTAAAAATTGGTTAAAAATTTGTTTGGCTAAACTTCCTTAAACTACTTCGTCTTTAAAGAAAAACTGATTTTCAATTCTCAATAATAAAAGGGTTCCTCTATCACCAGTACAAATTGTACTGGTTTATCAGTTTAGTAAATCTCTTCATTTACAAAGATCAGGAAACAGCACAAAAAAAAAGGTTAGAACAAAGCAGTGAATGTGTCGCAAGCCCAAACATTTGTCTGCAAACTGCAATCGCAATGAGAGGCTAATTTTTTAAAGCAGAGCTCAATCAAGTCAGGGCAGAGGTAACACCATGTATTCACCCTTTGCTATTGACCAAATGGTCCACCTCTGTGTTCAGCCAAAATGTAATGAAGGAGCTCACATCAGTGAGCAGTCCTGGTAATTAAAAATGATTGACAAGCAGCCAGGTTAATCCAGCAATCCCAGTGTTGCATAAAATGTCCTCCTGTAGTGTTCTGCTCCCTGGCTCTGGTCCACCCAAGTCCTGAGCACATGTGGCCTCCAGATGTGGCTTATAGGATGGATACAGTCTGGCTAATGCATGACTGTGAAGCACTCAGCATAGACTCAGCGGTAAAAACATTGGCACAGTCGATGCTGTGCAGGTTCACACTTCACATGAGTTAAATCAAAGCCCCGTTAGCAGACATTAAAATGAACCAGTTCACATTCATGGGTCGCAATTTTGATTCTCCCAGTTCACAGTTTCCAAAAAATGAACAAGTTCATGTTGATTTTCTTCCCATTTTTTAAATGCCGCTGTGCAAATAGGTTTGTGGTCAAAGGTCACAAAGATGACTTCACAAAACACCCTTCTGATGCTCACTCAAAAATTAATATGCTAATTTTGACAACATTTCTCACAAATGTCTCAGAGGATACATTGATGAAGTAATGACATTTCATATCCAAAAACTCAGCGGTCAACTGTGACATCATAACGTTTTGCAAAAGCATTTTCTGACCATTACTTAACACCAAAACTGAGGAACAGAAGAAGAGACTGTGACGGTACTGTGACTGTGTGCCAAAAATACACTTAACACCAGAGAGAAAATGTCTGGACAGACATGAAAAAAAAAACTCCTACAGTTTGACAGATTCACAGAGTCGAGGCGGTAATTTAACTTGTTTTAAATGGGGTTGGAGCCTCCTCATATTTAGTTGTTGACAGATTTTTTTTTCCAAACATGAGTCACTATGATGTCTTTTAATTAATTTATTTTTTTCTGTGCTTATTCCCATGAAGACGTTCTTTTCTGTCAAGTCAGGGTGCAGAGTTCTCTGTGCAAGATCTGTAGAAAGTTTGACAAGTTGTAGGACAACATATTCAGGCAGAAAAACACAGGATTCTGCTTTGTCGGTGGATTGTGTCACCTTCTTACATACATCACATACATAACATTGAGTTGATGTGCAAATTAAATGAGGACACTCATAAGACACATACATTTGTCTCCTGAACAAAAGTCTTGTCTTTGTTTGACATGTACATTTGTTATCAAACTTTGTCATCAGACTTGCTTGTTTTCTAATGCTACTGTAGGTTACATTACATTTTTTATGCATATTATTTGGAATTGTTTATTGTTTATTGTGTATTATGGATCCCCATTAGTCCGTACTGAAGTGAGGACTATTCTTCCTGGGGTCCACACAAAAGACAAAAAAAATATTACAATGCATCAACAAATAAAAATTCACTCAAAAAAATAATGAATTCATCCAATAAAAATGCCAATACAATTTAAAAAAAAAACAAAAACAAAAAAACAAATGATACAAACAAATGAAAGCAACATACCTATGAATATTCTCATTCATCCAGGTCATTGTTCTCCCTGGGCAAATTGAATCGTAGGCAACTGGACTTGCATTTGTCTAGGAAGACATTTCGGCTCTTATCCAAGGGGCTTCATCAGTTCGTACGCATCGGTCTCACTAGTCCGCACTGATCGTCAGATTAGTGCGGACTAGTGAGCTTTGTTGCTTTCTTTCTAGACAAATACAAGTCCAGTTGCCTACGATTCAATTTGCCCAGAGAAAACAAATGAAACTGCATACAAAATTAAACTTTGGTGTATGCAATGCATGCTATTTCAATGTATAAAGTTATATGTGTTATTTGTACTCAGGTTGGAGAGATTCTTGTGCAGTTTTATGGGAAAACATCCATGATAAGTTGATGTGTCTGAAGTCATAACCTCAGAATTGGAAAAGTATGGGCGCTCATAAGATAATTAACTGTGGCTTGCCACAGGAGCGCTTCGTGACCATGACAGTTGGTGGATTGATGGTGTTACGATTATGGTTAAATCAGACAGAGTGGTTGAAAAGAAAAACGAGATTGCAGAGAGGAAAGGAAAAGAAAAGAAAAGAAAAAAAAATGAAAAAGGAAATAACAACTGAATGTTTTGAGAAGTTCCTTGAGTGAAATGTCTTGCTGAGAGCCCTTTAAAACATCCTTCACTGTTAAATTCCTTCCGGGCTAAGATGAAGGTTGCTGCAGGAAGAGAAAACTTTGCTGTCATTCATTCCTTGGATGTGAACATAACAAAAAAAACCAAAGCTTTTTCCTCTTATTCAGACTTTATAGTTTGGACAACTGGACAGTACTCTCAAGTCAGAGTTTGCAGCTTTGTTTGATCATTTCATGCAGTTTTTGCTAACACTGGAAAAAGAGGCACCCTCACCATGTGAGTGTGTTTGAGAGAAAAGAGCGCACATATCTCTGATCTCGACGGCAGTCCCCAGAGAGCAGGTTTTCATCTCTATTCTTGATAAATCTCTGAACAAAAACAAGAGATTCTGATATTCTTCAAAGGATGCTGAGAAAAATCTATAACCCGTCTGGGCGGAGCCTTTCATCAATATCACATGAGGATCTCGCAGTGTTCTCATGTGAGGCTGGCATTGGGGTTTAGTTTTTCCTCTGCAGCTCTGACCGCAGAATGCTGGGTTTTTGTGTTCAGTTGTGGGAATGTGGCAGTAGAAGACATAGTGTGGACACTGAAAACAAAGTAGGTCTTGACAGGTTGAAGGCCTTGCACAATGAAGGAATTGTGTGGGGGTTTGCCCACAGTTGCAGAAGTATTACTTAGCTGAAGCTGGACGGCAGAGCCAGAAGGACCAGTAACTTTTCCTTCAAAGAAACAGATCAAAGTTTTCTTCATTCTGATTGTTAACATCTCGATGGTGAGTAGATGGATGGATGAACAAAAAGGTGATGAGTCATCTTCAGATCTATCAAAGCCATTAGCTACTATTCTGGCTGCAAGACAGAAGCAGAATTGTACTTCTACCATACACCTTACTAGAGACATACACGACCACATAAAGTAAACATTTCTGTCTTTTGTATGTTCATAATTCATACAAATAATCAGTGGCATCATGATCATTCAGACTGATTTTTTTTTTTTTTTCACCATTAGTACGGCAGGTTATAATTAGAAAAATAATTATATTTAATATTTCCAGGTTACTTATGCAGAAAAAAATAACTTCATTCTTTAAAACTAAAGTGACAGAAAGTCCCCACCCTGTCCTCACTGAAGATGTTTGTAGTGCGAGAGGTAAAGTGACTTTCATTGTTAAGCCCAATTTCCTTCATGGAAATGTTCATAGATGCAATTAAAAGATTTGGTCTCTTTCCTCTTTCTTATAATTATTTCAGAGCAGTCAGGGGAAGATGATGCTGATGATCAGGCAGCAAAAATGGCTGATCAGTGTGAAGCAGGTAAACAAAAGTGAAAAGTCTAACCGTGATTCACACCACAACAATAAAGTTGCTGTGAGTGTTTATTAATTTATTTTTTTAATTTGTGTAGTACATAATGAACCAGTAGGAATGGACAAGAATTAACAGTATCTCATTAAAGATTTAATGCGAGGACAATATTTTAATATGTTAAGAAAAGTTGCAGCAGTGTACAAGCTCATGCAGAAGTGAGTAAAAAAAGGGTGTTATTTTCAAAAGCTATACAAGCACAAATAACTGACATGAAGATCTTTGAATAAATATACAATATATCGTATTTACCCTGACTGAGCGTGAGATTCATTTTTTGTTTTGCTGCCCTGCCTATGAGACTTAAAGGATGTACACTTTAATAAATATCCCCTGTTTATGTTGATTTCTTTTGGTTGGATGAGTGTGAGAAACTTGAGTTGTGTTTTTGAAATGGAACCTTTTTTGTAGCAGATTTTAAATGTCAAGCTTGGAAGAGAAGACAAAATAATTGTGTTTAAGACTGTGCTACAAAATGAACAAATTTTGTACTGAAAGTTAAATGTTTGAACAATGTAACTGCATTCTTTCTGGTGTGTTGTAAGCCTATCAGGGTTAGGCACTCAATGTGCATGACACAAACATCAAACAAATCAATCAGTCAGTCATATAAGGGGCTTACTGAGCTGGTAAAACTGACATAAAGAAGTTTTAAAACTTCCAACCTTAAAGTCTCTGAATATATATGTGTATGTCAAATTGAAAGAAATCCCATCATTCTTCTTCATTTTCTTCTTCTTTTCTTTTTTTCTGGAACTCATGCCACCTGCTCGAATTGTGCCCCATCAAATTTTGGCTTGCATGAGGCCGCTGCTAGTAATACATAACAGCATATTGTGTGCTCTCCATGGCTTTGCATCAGACACCACAGGTCTGCAGAATGACTTTTTTTGGTGCCATAAACTGCAACACAAGACTCTTTGTCACATTCTCCAAGAAAGAAAGTGTTTGAGACATTGGGTAAGTTTGTGCAGCACATTGATTCAGAGGTGAGATTGTTACAGGCTTCTTGTATCTCAGTTTATCCTGGTGCCTCAACTGCAAATAGTGTTTTATTCATTGAAATTTTAATTTATTTTTCTTAAGATATCACATATACATATATCTGACTTTATACATAGACATGACCTGTTTTCCCTATAGAACTCTTGCTACAATCATATCGTTTTCTGTACCATAATGTAGTGCTGACAATTTATTGATGATGCATTCACATGGAATCAGGCAGACGGCAAACCGGATGTCATTTAGGTGGTTGAGAGCAGGACAGTAAAATGTGATGAGGCTGGATGCTAGCAACGTTAACAGCAGATGGCATTGCTATTCAAAATATTTTAACTTTGTGCCATCCTCTGCAACAGAATTTACAACCGGATGTTACGTTAAACCTCAGATGCACACTCATACAAGAAGAAAACATGACTGATCTCAACAAAGAGGAGGTGATTAATTTAGTGCAATAATACCCAGAGTTGCATTTACCACAGCCTGCATATTTACTGAGATGTCAAACAAAAAGCCAACACATGGAAGGCAATCAGCAGAAAGCTGACTGTCCTCCAATTTACCTTTTATGCTAAGTTTGCAATACGAAAATAAGAAAAAGCTGCTGCTTTACAGCTACAAGTATAACTAGAAAAGTTACATTAAAAAATAGTCACAAAATAATTTAATTTGATATATTTTATTCCATTTTTGTTAAACAATATAACATCACTGCAGCAACGCATCCTCATGGGTGTTTTATTTTACCGTCCTTTCATTCCATCTGACTTTTTGTTTTCTCCAGTGCCGTTCACAAAGTGTCTCCTGCCGTCTACCGTCTGCCTGATTCCATGTGAATGAAGCTTAAATATGCTGTGGTCCTTTACTATTAGTAGCACTAAAGCCGAGGATTACATCTCTGCATCAAGTTTGGTACTTTAAGCCCTGTAGTAGTAGTAGTAGTAGTAGTAGTGGTTACTTATGGCAAATATTCTTCGAGATGTTGTCCTTTAAAGATACTGGTAAAATAAATACGTAAACAAAAAATTTTTAAAAAATTCATCCACAGAGTTTTAAGAAAGGTGCAAAGTATTGCTTTTCCACAAAAAACTATTATGAATTCATCATTTAAAATTTTTGTTGAGTTCAAAATGACTTTTTCATATACCTGTCTAAGATAACCAAAGGCTTGTGAGCCAGAAGTAAAACACTGTTGGTGTCATGTGGTATCTCTGTGTCTTCAGTAAACAAGATCCTCTGTGGTGAAGATTAAAGTTGTCTGTAGGACCTTTAAACATGTTGCTCCACCTTATGCATTTGGACAAAGCAATGCCTTCCCAAGTACATGGGATATTTTAGGACTTTCCATGAT
>JAQLOL010000012.1:27285091-27299586 GCA_029783665.1 Naso thynnoides | reverse complement strand
CATCACATTCATGCATGTTGAGACAATAATAGATATGAATCTTGTAAATATGGTTCACATCAATTTAATCAAAACTCACACAGTTCTTATTAGTACTTTACTACATCACATATCTGCCTCTGCTCTCTTCCTATCGACCCTTCAGAGGTCAAGTTAGGAACCGGCAGCACCGCTCATCAGCAGCAGCCACACCTGTGTGTCTGTCAGTGTTGTGACCTCTCTGCGGCCCCTCAGGTGTACACAAAGACATGCACTATATGACCCGACACACACTGAACAAATAACTTTATTCATTTCCACTCACACACTCACATGCTTTTTGTTCTCTTTCTGCTCCTTCCCCATCTTCACAGGAGACACACACCAAAAGGGAGTCATTATCTGGCAGCAGATTAAATGACCCTTGTTGACAATGATGAGAAACCACAACAAATCTCTCATTAAAGGAAGCAACAGTCCAGTGGGCTAGTTTGGGTCCTGAAGGTAGGGAATTCTGGTTGGTTGACCTGGAACTGAAAGTGTTCAGGGGACAATATGGAAGAAAATCCTTGAGCCTTACAGAAACAAAGTGAGTGAGAGTAGCGTGAAGCGCTCATCTGTCAGATTTGCAGTGTGTTGGAGAACATTTATGTTGCAAGAGATCCTTAAGTCGTTCTGCTTCAGAACACTTCCTGGCATAATATTTATGCTCTGGTACGCACATTGTCATTCTGCAGATTAAGCATGGAAACAATAACAGCAGCTGACCGCATAACAGACTGTATTACTTTTTTAGTTCAGTCTATCGCTTCCTTAATGTTGTGTCCCTTGAGGAGAGAGAGAATCGAGTGCACTGGTCCTGGAATGGATGAATAGAGCTCGGTTTGTGCAGCATTTTTTACAGAGGTTTCAATGTCTCAGTTGTGGCTTGACCTCTCTCGTCAGACGTCTCTTGGCCTGAGACGAGGAGGCATGAGGGGATCAGCGCTTCACCATGGAAGAAATGAAAGAGTTAGAGGTAGTCCCTGTTGACCATAAACTCTTTACATTGTCACTCATAATGACCTCAGAGAGCCTGCCAATGACTTGTATGTCTGTCAAACGGGCTCTGTCTGCATGTTTTAAATACTTAACAGTCGCTCATTATAAAAATGCATACAGAACACTGTTGTGCTTTCAGATGAACTGGATGGGAGGAACGCGTCTGCTGTCTATCAAAATGAACATTTCCTCTTGCAGTTTGACACATGACAAAGTAACACCTGTGTGATACAAAACAGACCTCACAACCTTTTCAATCCAGCAGCCAAGCTGTTTGGAATCAGTCACAAATACCTTCAGTGGCACGTGTGCACCAAGCCAAGGAGAAAGAGGAGGTGGAGTGATTTTGCGGCTGCATGTGGTATTGCAACTTCCATGTTTGTCATGAGTCACTGTGACCCAAAGTATCTTTACCATACAGAAATATTGGACTATGAGTAAAATTCTGTTGGAGTGTTTCTCCAAACCTGGAGATGGCTGCATTTTGGCTCACACAAAAAAAGGGATTTTAATTAAGTAAGTTCTATGCTCCCTCCCCCTCATAGCAGGCTAATGTTGGGCTACCCTAATAGCCTACTGTTGCTAAAAAGGTCATTATCTGGGCCTGCTATGCTTGTAGCCTTCAGTGCGGCACACAGATACTTTTTGAAATACTATTTACACAAAGTATCCCTTTTACTACAACTCTATGTTTAGAAATCCAAAGTATAACTTGTTAAGCTAGGTTTGTTGGAGTTGGGCTATTCAGTAAATGCCAAGTTCCGTTCAGTGGCACAATTCTGAGGAAAAACCTTAAAAATGGTTGTTAAAAGTATTGCCTGTGACGAAGTATAGCAGTTATCAGCCATTTGTATGAGTAACATGGTGAGTCAGGTTAAGTAAATAATCTATATGGTTAATTTTCTGTGCTCCAGGGTTGGGGGGATGCAAAAAAGGTATGAATTGCGCCAATGGAATTGCAGTGCTTTTTGCTGAGTAAACATGGAGTCATTAGCCACTTCCTCTTATGTCTCCTCTATACAGCCATGGCCACTTGCCCCTCATAAAAGTGATGAACAGTGTGTCTTGATGCTTACTTGTGTTACACACAAAAACCTAAAGATTAGACTTTTATCTTCAGCACCTTTTACTGTTGACTCACCTTTGATTGACAAAGACATGCAATAACTTCTCAGACTCACATGACCTGTCTCTCAGTGACTCCTCCAATCAGTGTTAAAAATGCTCTCCTGCTGTCTAAGAGTCATGAATGAGTTTTTTAGATGTCTAAGGGCAGAATGACCCTTGCTCAGTTTATATATGACATTGTTAATGCACGAGCAGCAAAGTTTCGTGGGGTTCACTGTCATGCTACACCACAAGTTGAAGGCCATTAACTCTGCTTATGTGACTTTAAAGGAAACATGGTAGAAAGGAGCCTGCACCTTTAAGTTTTCAGTCCATATGTGTTGGCTAACAAGTCTGTTCAAACATTTTCCTTCCTTTCTCACAAAAGATAAACATTTCCTCGCGGTTTCTGCTTGCAGTGACTTTTATAGATTATAGTTGTCAGGGAGTTGTTTGTTTTTTGTTTTAAAGGCTGTCATGTGTTATAGGGGGTCATGTAGTAAACTGAATTGAGTAATTCATACGCTGTGATCTGAATCTGTGTGGTGTGGGTTGCCCTGTGTTATTATGTGACCAAACTCTGTGCCCTTGGGGAGGGAACATGCACTGTGTGCATGTATTTGCATGTTGATAGAGGTTCATGGAGAGTTTGTGTCCAGGGCCCGTGGTCATGATCATCTGTTCATAGGTCTAACTGGTGTTTGTATTTGTAGTAATGCAATTACAATTCTTAAAAATAAGATTTTTTTGATTGATTTTTAAAATTTTTGAGTTACACTTAAATTGCTAGTTAGGCTATTTGATGATCCATGTAGCTGAAAGGCATGGAAATCTAAGAGCAGTATTGTTACAGATGAAAGCTATTTTGCCTAATGTTGTACTGTAATATCATCACGGCTGCGGTTGCAGGCACGAGGCCACAGGCCAGGTGCCGAAGACCAGGTGCCGAAGACAATCACAGCCATGATGATATTACAATACAACATCATGACCTCGAGTGTGATATTGCTTAAAAAAATTAAATTATATATATATATATACAGTTCAACAACAGTTTAAATAGCGATGCTGAGTAAGAAAATGTTGAAGAAAGGTGACAAAATAGATTATTGAAATATTTTATTTGGCTCTTCCAACAGAAACCGTTCCCTCAGGATTAAACTCACTTTTGCCTTGGCAATGCAGCGCACACAGGCTGCTGCTGCGCCAGGCACTCACAGCAGGCACTACACTACTTTGTATCAGGATACAAACTGACCTGCACATTGCCGTTGATTGTGCAGCCAGTGAAATAAGTGTTGGGTGTAAGCATAAGTGACTGTCACTTGACAGGCACGGATTGATACTGTCTGCCTCACAGCGTTCGCCCCATTCTTGGTCTTCTCCAGTTCGTCCAGTTTGGCTGATGAGACACTGGTAAACCTGGATGTTGGCACAGCTTCAGCTTCTCTTCATCCTCATCAGATCACCATTCATAATTCAGTTCAAACGTCATATTTTGTAAGAAATTTATGTCTTAGGCTGGTTGATTAGCAGCAGCTGAATGAATTAACATTACAGTATAACTGTTGATCGCAGCTGTAAATTAGAATGTTGCCATGGCAACGTGTAAGTGTTGATGCGGAGTAATACATACAGAGTGAAGAAACCGTGATGTTGTGATGAAATATCATCACGTTTTTAATGTCTCTTAGCCAATCAAATTGCTTGGCTGGAACTAACTGTTGTATAAATAAGTTTAAATGACCACAAAAGCAAAGTAGAATACCTGGTTAATAAATTACTTAAAGTACAAGTTATACAGTATTACATTTTAAAATTTTACCGTTACGTATATAATAATATACGTATAATAATCCTTACAGACTACTCTAGATTCATGTCATTATAATCAAAGATTAACATAGCTAACCAAAAGTTTACATAATGTAGTTAGCTGTATTTTTACTGTGCACAACTCTACTTCAGTAAGTTTGTTGAGGTTGAAATGGAGATTAAACACGGAAACAATATGAATGAAGTTTGATTTTTACCTAAGGCAAGATATGGCACCCAATTTCAACAATATTTTTAATCTAGTATTGCTTGAAAACCAGATAGTAATTTACTCTATCGTCAATAGGGCGCAGCCATCTTCACACAAGCTAAGTAGTGAAGTCACGGGTATGGTGCTGCTTGTGGGGGACCTACTGTCAATGGGGGGAACCTATGTTGCATTGCCGGTTCTCAGCTGTTTTGACACACGAATGTATGTTTTGGATTACTCATATGGACATGCAAACATGAGAGAGGAATCATTGCAAAGGTAAAGAAGAGAGAAGTAAACATGGTAAAAACTTATTTTTTCCAAGGCAAGACTAATTTTGTCATCTAAAAAGCCAATTCTCCTTATGAGGAGGGAGCTCCTCATTTCCAAAACACAATAAAGTAACTAGAAGAACCAAGATCTTGGTGGTGTCAAGAATTAAAAGACTGTTTTATTCAGAGACAAATGGATGGGTGCACGTTTACCAAAATTAACCGACAGCTTGATTAGGCTAACATCAGCTGATGATCACAGTGACATTAATGTAATGCTGGGTAAGATTATAGTAATCATTCAAATCAAGGTGAGTGTGTTTAACTTGTCTCCATCAAGGTGTTGGTTCCCAGCATTAATTTGAAAAATTAACGTTAACCGCTACAGGTCTAACGTTACTATGACGTTACTATAATGTTAGCAGCAAATGTAGCTTACGACAGCCTTACCAAGCCATCGGTTTGGCTTGGTAAACATGAGCCCAACCACCCAATTTGTCAGTGAACAACAGTCTTTTTATTGGTAACATGGAGACACCACCAAGATCTTGCTGCTTCTAAAGTAACGTAATGACGCAGTAACATTAACGTTATTTTGAAAATGATCAGCTCCCTCCTCATAAGAGATGATAAAGTTATAAGTTATTTTGTGCAATCTTCATTGCATTGTTGTCGAAAGGCGTTGGGCGCTTCTTTTTATTAAACTGCTGGAAACTCCCCCCCCACACTCATTCCCATATTTAGAGCAAAATAATTAGGATATTTGGTAAATGCAGTGAGGAACGCTCTGTTCCTTTTTAAAACCATTGAACCTTCCTTAATAAAAACACAACTTTTTTTTTTTTTTAACGTGCATTATTATTATCATTAAATACATATAATACTTTTATTGCAAGAAGTTATAATTTCGGTACAGTCACAGAAATATTAATTGTATTTTACTGTGCTTTGCAATTTTTTTTAAAATTTCATTGTCCACAACTACCAGACTCATTCCAGCACTGACAGCAATTCAAAGTTATGATTGTGCTATTTGGAAAATTAATATTGCCATATTCGTTTCATAGGTATTGAAAGGCATCGCTTCACATCAGCTTACGTCATGTGTGGGCTGCGGCCCCCTGATGAGCCACAGAGGTAGGCCTCTTGCAGGTGGGCCACAGTTTGGGTTGTAAGTAATTCTTCCAAGTGGGAAATTCATCAAGGCCTTTTTTTCATTATTTCAGAAAAATACTCTCTCTCTCTCTGCTGCATCAAGCTGTGTGTCTTTCTCTCATCCCCTCTTCCTCTCTCTTTTTCAGTGTAAATAATGATTTTTTTAATATTCATTGTGTTTATTCATAGTTTTACTGGAACCTTTGTTACTATTAAACAATTTGTTTTTGTACAATGAGCCAATTATTTAACAGTGTTAATTACATATGTCTCATGACAGAATGAAGGCCTGAAAGGAGGCCTCAAATCTCCAAACTTTCAGAAATCCACTTTATTAATGTTTGTCAGCCTATATAGCTCTGCCTTGCTGTGCCTGTAATTACGCATGCTTGTACATTTGATGAAAATGGTTATTTTCTAAAATAGTCATTAACACTTGCTGTTGAGCCATGATTCATCCTGGCTTTTGCAGCAGAATGATTTTTACTTTCTCATTTGAATTTATCTGTGGTCAGCAGTAGGCCAGCATGGTGTCAGACAGCCTGTACTATGCTGTCCTTATTTGCAATCTATCACTTTAATGGTGAAGTAACTTAAAACTAAACAGCAAACCCAATAAAGACAAAGTATCACCACCCTTACCTTACCCAGTGAGCAAGAGGTGGTAGGAGGGCTCATTATGGCTCACATGGGGCACAGTGTCATAGCACAACTCATAAAAAAACATGGTCACAGCAGCTGCAGGGGCTACAAAGCTCACTTACTGAGGCATTATTTATGCTGCGGGTGTGCAGGCGGGTGGTAAGAGCAGTTTGGTGCCCTGTCTGTCACACTACTGGAAGGGTTCAGCCTGGACTCTGTTTTATAAGCCTTTGGTGCCAGGGGCCCCAGCTCAGACCAGTGTGGGAAAGGAGACTGACCATCAGGTTATGTGAGGGTTCTTATTTTACAGGGCATTGTCCAAATCAAGAGTGGATTGTTGGAGCCCCAGAGACGTCATGTTTGTAACCTCTGTATGAGCACATACAGATTGCCACATCTGCATATTGCTCACAGCCACAAATCAAATCCTACAACTTCTCTGTTAACTGTAACAGAAGCAAAGAGGGTAAATTAAGTGCTTGTTGGACCACTAGATCATAGGCCTCAGCTCTTGCTCATCTCCCTCCCGTATCGGATGAATGTAAGTATGTTTGTATGTCTGTGGGTTTGTGGTATGAGAAATGCATCAGTGGGCTTAAAAAACCCACATCTTAGACGCTCAGTTGATTTACTTCAGTTCACAGCTGAATCATTCTATTCATAGTGAATGATTCAGCAGTGACCAAAACTGAGGCATGACGACCTCACATCCGCATTTTTATTGCAACTACTGGAGAGTCATTTATCAACATACATGGCAGGTTCTGGTCCATTTTTTGATTTTTCTAGGAAGTAACACAGAGTGGGAGAAAACTATAATAAACGTGAATGTGTGGTACAATAACAACTGCTGTCAGAAAGATCTGCTTTCTCCACTGCTGGGGAAATAGGAATATCCACTCAAACAGTGCAATAATGATTGACAAGAAGACAGGGCTCTGCGAAAACATGTTAAAAAACTTGCGCTAGCAGAGTTCTGTACTCTTTTTCTGATATGTGACATCCTGGATTAGCTACAGCTTTCTTTCTACCATTTTTTCAAACCCAGTGCAGAGATTTATGAGGGCAAACTGCATCAAAGGCCTTCGTAGATAGGATGCAGTGTGAACTGCGCTCACTGATGGTTACGGCACAGACACAAAATAAATTTTATTTAACTTGCTACACATATCTATATACTTTTTAACATCTAAGGACCCCTCTAAAATGATGGTGCATCTCAAGAGGTTTATCCTCTTTGAAATTTTAAATAAATACTTTGTTAAAGCACACAATATAAACTGGTGATGCTTATTGTGTGTGTGTCTCAGTGTGTATATGAGAATAATAATCTGCAGGAGGGAGATTTGGGTAATGCTGCATTTTTACAGGTTTATTATTTTTTTATAATTTCCTGTAAAGATCAATGCAATGTGTTATGAACTACAAGAATTTTTTTCTTTTTAAAACGCATCCTTTAGTTGTGTTGAGTTTATCAAACTAGAAAAAAATGTGAATATAAACTATTGGTTAATTGGTTTGGTATATTGGTTAAGTGATTCTGACCTCTTTGTTTTAAATGTTTTACACTCATGAGTGACAGTTCAATTCCAGATTTACCCTCTAAATATGCAATAAGCAACACCTGTAAAAATCTTTGAAAAACCTTCCACCTCTCTCTGCTCCCTTGTATCACTGAGCCCCTCCCTGCAACCCATATGTTTAAATGGCAGCAAAAGAAGTTGGTTGACCTGTGAAACCTCATGCCTCATAGGTTCTGCTACTCTCTAGTGTGAGCCTTGCCAAGTCCCCAGTCAATTTTGAAGTCAGTGAGAGTCCAGGGCACCAATTCAGACTGCAGAGCTCATAGCGAAACCTATATCAAATAATAATATACAGTGTGTAACCTGTAATTTTTTTTATCATGCTAGCTTTCAGCTATATCACACCAGGTTATATAAAGAGTGAATGACTTACTATGATTGAATAGAAAGACTGAATTGCCATATGTTTTTCAAAAATAACCAATATCAACTTCTTCTCATTGTATAAACACAACCTCTTGAATACAGCAATATCTACTTAAAATAAGGATACACCACATTATGGGAATAATGTTACAAACTTAGCATGCTTCACGATTCACTCACACATAGACATACCTGGAGTAGCAGCACTAACTTATCATGATCGGCTCCATCTCTTACTACGGGGGAGATCTCCTCACTCTGGCACCCTGTCTTAGAAAATGTATAACGTTGTTGACTAACAAGCTGAAAACAACACAGAACTGTCTTAATTTTCAGCTGCTTGCAACTTGTGCTAATGCTAGCTGGAGTGTAACATTACTCTGCTAAATGCCTCGTTACACACAAATGTACTCCCTTGTAAAATTTTGAAGTCCTGACCTTTACTTGGCAAATTGCTTGAGCCCACTTCTTCATTGCTGTATTCCTTGGGCAGCCATGAAAACTTGGGTAAGGTTATTGTCACACACAGCGATGACATTTAGATGTAGCTTCGGCCATTGTTTGGTATGCTAACCTGACGCAGAGGTACGTAACAATGACGATGGACAGCGATCGCAGCAACAAAGACAACATAATACTTTTCTTTGAAAATTAATTAATTCTGCATTCATTTGTTAATATTTCAACCAACCACAGCTTAACTCATGAATATGCATAACATGTAAAAGTGCTATATCTTTTTCAAGGAGTGATTTATATGAGAAAAGAAACATTTTCTTTGCTTTGGAAAAAGAGGACACAGCATATCTTGTCTTCTAGCTGATGCCTCACCTTCCAGCATTCCCTTATCTCCCCGATGTTCACTTCATCAAAGCCTAACATCTGACCAGGCTTCCCTGTGCTCATGGAAGTGCACATATGCAGTTAGGTTCCCAGGGTAGAGCATGAAAAAACCTTCAGCAGCGTGTGTTCGTGCACCTGTCAGGAGCACACTGGAGTACTTTGTGTGTGTGTGTGTGTGTGTGTGTGTGTGTGTGTGTGTGTTGGTGTGTATATGTGTTCATTGATACAGTCTGTTGAGAGCACAGGTTTAAGGCAGTTTGATGACTGATGTTGAAACACATTTGTTTCTGGATTTGAATGTTTTGGCACCTGCTTTAAGCCCCAGTACAGTCCTGGAGTAACGAAAGAGAACATCTTGTATTTTTTATTTTTTTTTGGTAACGTGCATTGTCAAATGGATAAAATGTATAAAGACAAATATTAGTAATATTTTATATATATTGGAATTAGTTTCATATCTAAAATAAACATCCTTTTATCACAATTTTCAAAATTTTTGATTAGAATTCAATTAAGTCCATAACTTTTAAACTTTTTTACAGATAATCTGCAAATGTTTGTTGGCCATTTTAAATGCCTACATGTGAAAGCTTTTATTTGATCTGTTTTCAAAGGTGGATAAAAGGAAATAGTAATATTTAATGTGTGGCAAAAAAAGTTCAGACTGTCACTTGAAATTTCCTTTTCCTTATTATGTATTTACAGTAACTAAGACTTGCTCAGTTTTTAAGTTGCCACACGCGTGCTTCATCTGTTGGATTGCAGGAAAATGCCTTTGTTTCCGCAGATGTTTTGCATTAGTCACATCTGCTGATCTATATTTGGTATGATAATCCTGCCAACTGCCACTTATCAGTTCCTTACGCTAAACAATCAGAGATATCCCCTGAGCTTTTAATTCATCTGTGTTGCATCACAACATACATCTGGGACTGCTTGTTTGTGACATTTGAAGCCTCCCAATGAGCGGATGGAACCTGAGACAACGTACATTCCCATGAGTTCATGATGTGCTTCATGTCCCCTGCTCCATCATGCTGCTGAGGCCAAACCGCAGCAGATGTTATTGAGTGCACATTTGTAAATATTTATCCTGGTAGGGAGCCTATGAAACTGAGGGAGGTGCAGTCAGTGGTGACGCTGACAGATATTGGCCTCTAAACAAGCCCATGTTTTCAATCTCAGAGGTCATGTTGAAAAGGCGCTGCAGCATTACAGCACATTCCAATTTCACAGAAAAGGCTTGAAGTAAATTTAAACTAAGGGTGGGCATTAGATTTTGTCTTAGAGCTAGCGGTAATGTGCTCCAAACTGAAGCCCTTAGTTAAAGGCGCTTAAGTGGAGGGAGTAATAAGCTTCAGATATGTGCTTTCATAATGCCCCCTGCAGTGATTTATTTCACATTACATAGTTCTGTGCTAAGCTTTAAGTGGTTGAGATATACTGATACAGTATACTTTATCATATAAACCTTTCTGCTGATTAGACTGATTTGACCAGCTAATGTTGTTTTATGACTGTTCTTTTAAAAGAATGAAAGGTAAACTTTGGGAAACCTTAATAAAAACCTTTACTTAACCTCTCCCAAGAGAGAATGTAGGAAGCATGTGCTTTAAGAACAAGGGAAGGAAAGGGAAAGGGGAAAAAAAGGAATTACTCTTGGTCTGATATGAAGCCTGACCTGCTGCCAAGTGATGTATCCCAGGAGAGAGGGGTCAAAATGTGCCTCGCTGCTCACAGCCCCTTTCTTTCTAATGAAGATAAAACAGGCATGCTGCACCACAGTCCGCCTGGATTCATGCCATTACTACAGCTAATCGGTAATTACTAAATTAATCAGCAAAGGAGATACCTTTCAAGAAGTCACATCAAATGCAGATTTTTCAATTTGTGGAAGATTGTGTGTTGTTTGCAAATGCAATGCAACGTTATGTTCTTGTTGATAAAAATAAGGCAAATTGTAAAATGTATCTTGTAAGCATTTATATATGCAAACATGGACCTACATGAATGTTGTTTCTCAGAAAAGCATTTGCATGCTGCGGGAATGTTCAGAGCATTTCTGAGGTGCCTACATGGTGTCAGACATGATATTGCATGTTGGGCCCATGTAGCTGACAGAATTCCTTTGCTCACCAACATGAAGCTCCAGAAGGGGATAAAAGCATTAATTATACATTATTTGAATGATTATACAAGCATATAAGATTAGGAAGTGCAGTGATCTTCCATGTTGCAGTAACAGCCTGTCTATGTTGGTACAGCATGCCTCATTAGCACCATTCCCACAGCTGGATGTGGGCTAACCAGATAGCTGACATTCACTCTCTAATTAGCTCCTCTGGTACCCCAAATGCTCCTCTCAGAGCTCGCCACTGGGCTTTGCTATCTGGGCCTTGCTTTGCTTTGCCATGCAGGGGGTGAGAGATATTGATTGTGCTTCTTTAATGATAAATTCCCTTTGTGCTATGGAAGCCAGTTAGAGAGGTCTGGAGTACTGGGCAGACCTTTTCTCTGTGAAATGAATTTGGGTAAAGAAAAATATGTGAGCATAGCCTTGGAGTTCTGAATCAGGAGAATCAGAGGCGACTCTCTCTGCGTGTTGTCTGGAATTGGCCTTGAGTCTAGAAGCAAAGTAGCACAACAGGGAGCAGGGTCAATAGTTTGCTCGTGCACAGCAGGCAGAAAGTTTGCAGCCAATTTTCAAAAAGGTATTACATTTAATGCCTAATTGCAGATAATGTGAGGACTGAGATGCGCACTAAAACAGTTGATTGTGTTAAATTCTTTTTTGTTTAAGGCTAAATGTTCCACGAGTAAAAGAGCAATTGATGGCAGATCAGACATGACTCGTGTTACAATGAATTAGAGAGGGATGATAGACTGCAAAGAGAAAAACGAATGAAGGGGTTAAGAGAGCATATGGAAGGTCTGAAATTGCGTACTGTGAACAACTTGGGGTGAGCAACCCTTTCAGCCAGAGTGTAGGATGTCTCCACACAACATGCCAGCATTTATTTAGCACCAGGCAACAAGTTGTGGGGAAACCCAATCTCCTTGCCGGCAACCAGCCGCTCCTCCTTCAGAAAGGGCCGCCCCGATCTTCATGGCGTTCTCCCACTCTCTTGTCTGTCTTTCTCTGCATGATGTCCCCCATTAGGTGACGTGGAAAGCCCCTTATAGCCCACCACCCCAGCTATTCTACCGCAGTCAAGTGGCCACCTCTCATGTTACGGGATGGTGCCTACTCTGTCAATGATGGTCCAAGGGCAGATGCAAGCTCTGTGTGAAGTGGTAAAGGGGGAGGTGCATCGGTTAGTTTCCGAGTACGGCAATTTGAAAATACTCCAAAGAAAGGGGAGCTTCAGGTGAACCTTCCTGTTCTAAGTGCTCTCTGGACCTGTCTCTGCAACCAGATCGCCTACATGTGACCACAGAATCAGCTCAGAGTGACGCTGACCTCATGACTGATCATAGAAATGTGGCATAGTTTCCAAATGATCTGTGTCCTATTTTAGAGGTTGGTAGTTGAGTTCTCAACTAAATATGCATCATTGAAACTGTTTGTGCAGCCAACATTGATATAGGATGAGGTCCACATAAATAATTAACTGAAAAGCCCTTATGTTGTCATAAAGAGAAAGTTGTACCTCTAAATTCCACATGAATAAATTAATGAATTTATTTGATGATGAACACAGAAAACACGGCACTCCAGTCAAAACATGCATAAAAATCAAGTATAAAAAACATAATAAAGCCAATGGCTTATTTCCATTGGGGTCCTCGTATAACACACAACACACCACATACTAACAGCTAACAACAAGCAAGACAATACAATAAACATAATACAAAATAAATGGAACATAAATGAGGGGCTGCATTTGCCAGTTTGCACCCAGACAGGAATGACCTTTGGGTTACTTACATCTCACTAGCATGCTAACATTGATAAGAAATTATCTGTGTAGTATGTGAGGGTGTAACTGAAGCATGATGTTGTTTAGGGCGACATGTCAGGCACACGTTAAGTTGTGCCTGGTCTGGCTGATTAACGATGGGAAAGGTCAGCCAACAAGCTCCCTGGGTCTCAATTCCAGACAACAACCAGAGGTGTAGAGTTCACTGTTTTCAGTCAACAGCAGATTTATCAGTACTGTGGTATAACTACTGCGTTTTCGGAAGTATTAATACCATTGACGTAGTTGGATGTAGTAGGCCTACCCCTAAATAGATTTTTAAAAATAAATCTGACCGATAAAACATTGATTTTTAAAAGTTCACTGGAAATGTGCACATGTAGATCAGCCTCATATCCCGTCCTCTTGACACCCACATTCAACCCTAAACGGCCAGTGCAAATCAACTCATTAAGGCTGATGCATAGAAATGAACCAGCAGATCAATCCCTGTCAATGGTAAATCATTCTTACGATGAGAAAAAGTGAGAAAAGGGATTTTTGTGGTGAAATCGACCTGCTTGTTGTTAAAATGAAGGTTAGAAAGTACATATTGTCAATACTTATATGGTAATACTGTCTGCTGGACACCTGGTCAAAATGATCACATTGTATCTGCATCCTTCACCCTGTGACATTGTTTGGAAAAAAACCAATTCTTTAAAGTTAGGTGGTTTTTCATTTAAAAACATATAGAGCACCATAGCTGCTAAATAAGTGAATCTCATTATCATAATATCAAACATTAATTTTACACATGAAAATTAGCATAGCTAACGCTAGCTAGCTAAATAGCTTCCTTTTTCATTAACTTTTCATGTGCTAAATCCAATCTGATAAGGAGTGACATTACATATTTATGACAGCATATTATGGCCACTTTTGGAAAAAAGGCATTGATTGTCTGTGTGCACCGATGTCTGCATCAGTCAGTTGAGGGCGCGCTAAATTTGTCATAGGAATCCATATCCCAAAGAGCATAAAGCCCCTTTGTATTGTGCTTTCAAGTATCGGATGCTTGTGATGACAGGCTATGCTGATTTTGGGTGTACAAAAGCCTTTAGCATGCCCTCAGCCAATTACCCTAAGCATCGCCATGCGTTGGTGTGCACAGACACGTGAATTGCCAGATTCTTCTATGAATCTTGTTATTGATAACATATCATGGAACACAAATATTTATGTCTTTGAGACGTTGTTTATGTACTTCTAGTTTTCAAATAAAATGGAAATAGTTTATTTTTCTTTCACCTAAATGGTCTGCAAGTCCTGAGCTTAAGACAGATCCGTCCAGGAGTACCTCACTGTAGTAAGATGTTGTGGCCGAGTGGTTAAAATGATGGTCTTGAAATCCACTGGGATCTCCTTGCACAGGTTCAAGTTCTGCCAACAATGTGTTGATAACGGATGGTTACATGGTAACCTAGGTTCTCTGAGTGGAGAGACTATCTCTCCACCCTACATATTCCATATGTACGGGGACTGACCCCACTGGGGCAGCTGTTGTGGATTACTCTTT
>JAQLOL010000012.1:27257961-27282704 GCA_029783665.1 Naso thynnoides | reverse complement strand
CAAATTTCCTCTGGTTTTATTTATTAACCAGTAACCAAGATGCTCATTGGTATTTATTGTAATGACGAAAAATGTATCCGTTTTCTTTGGATAATGTAGTAAAGTAAAAGTAAGTCTACAGAAATATATATATATATATATATAACTACTTAAGTATAATAATGGAGTATTTCTACTTCAAAACCGAAAGCTGGCAACCCTGGAAAATTGAACATCTGGCACCTTTACTGATACTGCTTAATCACACAGTCTACAGTCGACTGAAAGCATGCTTTACCGAAATCAGTCTCTCATGGCAGTTGAGCATTCCCACTATCAACAAATGCTAACATTTGTAGAACGTCTGGTTAAAGCAAATAAGCGCTCTAGTCTACATCAGGTCTGAACTATGTCAAAGCACTGATTGTGTGACTAAATGAACAAAACACAGCTCCATCTGAGCGTGACTCCCATGTGACCGCCTGGTGTTTACACCCATCATGCCCTGTTAATTACCTGCATGTCTCAAGAGCCTTCATTTATATCCCCAGTGATAACCGGCATTAAAGCACCATATTTCATAAATTGATCTTATCTTTTAATCACCTTAATTGCCTGTATTGCTTTGAGGATTACCTGCCTTGTTCCCAGTGACTCTTAATCTCTGGACTTCAAAACAAAAGACAGACATATGTTAAACAATGCCTGATATAAAAGATGGGAGTTTTCAGCCTGCTGTGGGTCGAGGCATCTTCACGCAAGTCCTCTGCACGGAATACCAAGTGGCTGCTGGGAAAACCTTTGTTGTGCCATGATGGGGAATAGGGGTATTTGACTTAGATCTACATGATTTCATGAGGGCTGTGGCTACACACCATTTGCTGCAGCTCTCAATAGTTTTCTGCAGGGAAATACCTGGGCCAGCACTACTTTGAGCACAAGCATTAATAATTTATTTTCACCAAAACACCCTAATATATCACCTACAGTATAACGTGAGAAGATTGGAAAATATCCATGAGTACTAAAATTTATATTTAAAATGGCTACACTGAAATGAGTCTTTATTGTGCAGAAAAACAGCAAAGAGACATTTTTAACTCACTTGATTTGTGAATTTTGCTGTGACTGTGAACCGCACTCTGTCAAACACTGATGCAGGGACACATGGGAACTGACGTTATCATTACTGTGAGAATGTTGAAGTCCTCACAGATAGAGATGTCATCTCATTCGCCTTTTGTTTGGATGGTTTTACACTTTTATCACTCGCACCTGGAGCCTGTCTGACCAAACTGCTCACGCTTAGGCTGCATGCCTCCCATAAACTCACAGCCTTCAGTTATCTTCCTCGGAAGCTATGACTGTATGTCAGTCACAAAGGTCATGCGACCACAAGGGTTTTGCCACGTAGTACATCATCTTTACAGCTTACTTTTTGTTTGGTTTCTGTACATCTGCTTTTAATCAGACAATGCTTACTCTTGATTTTTCACAGACCTTTGCAGTATTAGGTCTCCATTCGCATTCCGCATTCTGTCGCTTAACAGATTATCAGGTGAAAATAGAATTCATATGGGGACAATGTCTGAAAATGTGTGGTTTATAACATACTGCTGATTAAGTGTTGCCTCTAAGTAACAAAAACATTGACATGACACTCCTGAAATACTACAATTGATTTTGGGAGGATGTTAGATGTCTGTCTCCTATTTGCTACGAATACATACATAAGTGCATGGGCTTATTGTTATGCAACCATCTCTGAGCAGCAGTTACAATGAGGGAATCGAATGGAAATATTTGTTTATGAAAATCAAACTTCTCCGAATAATAATGGTTGACAAAACAAAATGTCAAACATATTTTCTTTTAGTATGTCAACAGGAAGAGGAGCGGGAGCTCATAAGGAAAGAACTGGATGATGCCTTCGTTCTGTTGTACGAAGCTTCATAAGAAAAACTTTCAGTTTATCACAATCAAAGGTGGAGCCACAATTTCAGCAGATAAAAGTTGGTAAATGGTGTTTTTTGTATTTATTAAGGTTACTTTAATAATCTAACTACGCTACAACAGGCCACATGCGTACCGTGCACTGATTAGTCCAGTTTGGGACTGATGCTGTAACAGCTACACACATGTAAAGCATCATTTCTGTGGGCTACATACACTAAATGAGGGAGCTGACAGAAAACACCATCACATTAGCAACACCAAGTGAACATTCACAAAGTGTTTTTCGTATTGAAAAAGCTCTAAAACATTCTCATAGTATAAGAAAGTGTTTGCCTCTAGTAGAGGTCGAACAACAGGTTGAAGCTCACTTGTTGACATTTTTCTATGCTTTAACAGGCAACGCAACTGAACTTCATATAAACATCTGGCAAGGAACACAGACGTCAACACGTTTTTGGCAGGTCTCAGACCTGCACAGGGAGCCCCAGGCCCAGTGGATTTCAGGTCCATCGCCTTAACTCGGCCACAACAACTTACTATGTCCAAGTATTCTTGAATTAATTATTTTATGGATCAGAACTTAGAAATCATTTAGATAAAAGCTCGTTATTTGTTTCCATGCTATTGGACAATCAGAAGTAAAGAAACAGAAACAGAAAGGAAGTCTCCTGATACTCGCTAGAGAAGAAACATAATTAAAAACAAGTTGGTACATGCCAATGTTCTTTTTACATTTTTTTGTTTGTTTTTGTTTTTTCTTGAATGTGGATACTCTTATTTATGGTCATTCCACACTGCCAAATTCAGTATGAATGTGAAGGTGACTGAACTTTGCTTGCTAAAATCGTGCATGAATTCAGTCTTGAGTTGTTTTGCCTTCACAGCATGCCTGACTGAATGCCTGACTGATAAGAATGGAGAGATGATAGCTATGATAGTAAGTAGTAACTGCAACTGCTGCTGAGCTACAGAGACTGTTTGGGAAGACTGATAGCTTTTACTGATCCATTATTATCAGACATTATTGCAGTCAACTGCAAAAAAGAGTAATAGGGAGACAAATATGGATTTAATTTTCTTTATGCTACAGTGGCTCTGAATGTTGTGTTTTAATTTTGCTGCAAGAGTTTATGTGCAAAAACAGATAAGAGCCATCTTGAAAATGATGGAATGAATGAAAATTACATTACAATTAATTAAGATAACAAAAATACACAAGATGAAATAAATTGTATTTTATTATATATAAAATAAATTGTGTTTTATCATATTTTGCTATACTAAATCAGGTTTTTTATTGATTTTGAGAGGAATGATTTTACAAAGCATAAGTTACCTTAGAGACTCCAGAGTGCGCAGCCTTGAGCATCTCAGAAGTTCCAAATCAGCCTTGAACTCATCCTAAAGCTCCAAAACCGCATCGCTTGATAGGTGATATATATTAATTTTTCTTTTGTCTAAACAGAATTTTGACATGAATGTGAAAACTTGTCTCTACACACTCTTTCATTTCTCCTGTGACTCCTCATCTCCCCAAAAACAGCAGCTGTCTGTGCGCAGTGCTGCGCAGATTAACTCTTCCCTTTCAAACATATTAAATACAGACGCAAACTGCAGTCACTGATATCGCTTTCAGGCTTGATAAATCACAGTGCTTGTGCTAAATTAATGTATTTGTGTTTTCTCCTCCCAATATTTTGCATACTCTACTTGTACTACTTGTAGAAACACTCGTGTTCTACTCATGTTGCATATTCATGAAGGGAAAGGTGCTAAATCGACAGTGTGTGCTTTCTTGCTCATTTAAAGGACGCAATCCTCAGTGTGTACCCTTAGTGGATCAGTTTGGACATATCAAGTTTGCACATGTTTTAACACACGCAAGCTTTTAGTAAAGCAGGCCCAAAGAGTTTACCTGTGCATGTATGTAACTACAGCTGTATAACTCATCTCCTTTAACCATAGGCAACATCCTGATCAATCACCCACAGTACGTCAAAACCACAGAAAGAAGACACAAGTTTAAAAAAATACTAATTTTCCCTTAAAGTATTGGTGGAGTTTGAGAGAGGGACAGAGCCCATGGGGCATATTCTCAACAAACTTAAGCAGACTCTTAAGCATTTCAGTTTGTTCGAGGAATGTCATTAATTTATCCTTGATTGAAGTATGCATTATTCAGTAGAACAGCTTATGTGTAAAACCTTGCCAATATTTCCAATGTTATAGAAGACTTGGCCATTTGTCTAGCTTGGCCATGACGGTGCAAGTTTCTTCAGAGGGAAAGTGAAAAGGTCTTTTTGTGTGTGTTTTCTACATGTTTGTATATGTTTGAGTGTTCAAGATTTCTTTAACCAGACCCTTGGGCTAAACAAGTCTCCATGGAGGCTGCCGGCAAAAGCAGAGAGGTGGGACAACAGGGACCGAGGCCTGTCACAGCGCATTCAACTGCAACCGGCTTCCACTAACATGAGCCAAGCTCTGCTTCACATCCACTGAGTTCAACACTACAGACTGCAGCCAAAGGTCAACGTCTAAAAGACTGAGATGGGCTTCTCTGTAATATGATGAACCAAAAAGAATGTGGCCACTTTTTCTGTGAATATTAAACACAGAAAGCTGCTCTGGCGCATCTTTCCAGTCACACGGTTCGGAATTCATGCTTATTCCCTGATGAAAGTAGGATGCAGAGGCTAACTCATCTACATGCTGGGTCAGGCCTTTCACAGAGTTCTTTCCCTTAAGAAGCTCCGTTAAGCCTCTGCTGGCACAAAGTGATTGGACCTCTGCTGCAGTTCACACAGTGTTGCCTGTCCTGCAAAGTGTCCATTTATAGGTTATGGGGCCCCTAGTGTTGTCATTCAACCTCTTTTCCTAATCATGCTGTGTTTTGCCAGCAGTAGTGTTTCCCTACATCTGTTTCTGATTCCTGGGGGGAAGCGGGAAAATAAATGCATCTCTATCAGTAAAGATTTAGAGGGAAAGGGTAATTGAGATATGCACATTTAAGATCTGATTACTCCTGTAAGAGCAAGAAAGAGTGATGGAATACTGCAACTCATTTTCTCTTATTTTGATCTGTTTGTGGTGTTTATAAATTATTTAGGATAACATGCTTGTTGCCACACTTAACACACTTTATCCTCCTTAGAATCACAGTCCGAGCCTGTTGTTTCTCTTTCTGATTTAAAAGGACTTCACAGATGTTTCTTTGTTGTTGTTGTTATTCTCTTTTCCGAAACATATTTGCTAAATGCTCCACTATTTTCACCAGCTCGTCACCAGTGTGTAGGTTATTACAGGTAGCACACAGGAAGTTTAGTAGAGAAAAAGCAACACAGTTGGGTGCAGATTCATAAGTGACTATCCGCCCTTTTAACATCCCACATTGTCATTTTGTAAAATCAAAAATACCACAACACCAAGTACACCAAACACATTTTTTAAAAATATTTAATGTAGACATGTACACATACTTTATTTTTTTTAAAGTTAAATGTTTTTTGAAAAGTCACACTCTTTTTGTGTTTTTGACTCAAACAGAATTAAAAAGCGCATTAATCACTGTTTTATTCATTATTGTTGAGCTATAGTAGCCAAACGATTTATATGTGACTGACGCTAAACAAATCACACTCCCTGTGTTCATTATAACGAAGAAACAGGTCAGAATGTGTAAAGGTGTGGCCTATTTGTTGATGGATGCATTTTTAATAATGGGTGTTAATGGTAAGAGGAATAAAATACATCTCAGGCTTTGAATAGACACAAAACACTTGATGGTCGGATCAAATGATTGTTTTGTTTTTAATCTTTTCATAGGATTAGTTAAAAGTTAAATACATCATTGCCACAACCTTTTTAGTGATGAGTAACCCATTAAATGGGACATGTTCCTTTTTTCTTCTTCGGTTCTGAATAAATAAGTGTCACAAACAGATGGAGATGCAGTCAGTGAATACGTAGGCAGATAAGTGCAACGTGCTCTTATTCCGTGATTTAACTTCTATTTTTAAGATTACTTCTTATAGAAATTAATGTTGAGGTCAAGGGTGCTTTGCAACAATCAGCACGAGGGAATATAGGAGTGAAATGAGGTCTTTGTGTTGCAGACCCTGTTGTGCATCAGCCAAAGTGATGGTGAAATGCCGTCACATGGTGAAAACAAGGCACTTTCCTTCACTGCTGTTTGATCTGACTCAACTCCTCCTCAGTTGCTGACCTTCAACTTGACACTTACCTGTGAACAACCATGACCTTGTTTCTATTGTTGCTGATTAATTCTGAACACTGGATGTTATCAACCTTCCTTGCATTGCTACACTGTTAAAATCTTTGCTCTTTTGGCACGCTTGTGCCCCACCACCACATGCACATCTGTATTTAATAATGCTTATAAACAGAGTTCGAGACAGGGTCAACGCAAATTACAAGAAAGGTCACTACATTTTATTACAGAATGACAACTGGTATTTTTACTGAAGACAGTGAATTACAGCCAAGCCTTCCAGAGAGGAGAATGGCATTCCTGTACAAAGAGATTATCTGTTCTTGGCCATTAGTTATGTTACTCTGAGACCAAACACTGATTTTAACCAACCACGTCTCTGCCCATATTATTTCAGCAGAAGAAGTATTGCACTCCACAGGGACTGGAGCCAGTCACCACAGTATCCTGTTCAACTTCCCTTGTGGAACAGTTGTGGCTTCTAATTGCACTAAGAATTTGGGTGACTGGAAGGATTCAATAGAGCAGTGTTAGTTGGTGCCTTCTGCCAAACATGTTTAGATGACATCAGCTTGTTCATTTTAATTATCCACTAATCCTCCCTGCTTTGAACAGGACTCATGCTAAGCCTGGTGGTAATGGGTTGTCACAAGCGAGGGTAGACAAGGTTTGGGCTTGTTCGGATAATCAACCAGTCGATAAAGAATGGAAAATGTGATTGGGGGAAGTGAGCGGTTCTTTTTCTTTACAACTCTTAATGAGGCCTGCAGATTCAGTAATTCTGAGCTTGTTTTCTCAGTGAGTGAGGGTAATGAAGGCATCGAATGTTACAAAAAAATCCATCTGTTCAAGTGTTTTGACAATTTTGACAGCATATAAAACACTGCAGATCCCTCTGCCACCTTTATGAGCAGAAAAATAAATGCTGAAACAAACTTATCTGGATGAGAAACAAGAGAGTAATTTTTCTTTAGTGTTTGTTTTTAAGCATTATTTTATTATTGAAAAATACTGCAAGATTTTGAGGCCTTTTTTTAACGAGTTGAACAGATAGTTACAACCTTTAAGACTTTAGTTCTGGTTGATTTGTCACACCAGTATTTTCTTATAGTAAAGCTATGAAAGCCTTTAAAATACAAGTTATTGATCATCAGTGCAGGAACATTAGCTTTAAGCAGCTACTCTTTACAAAATACAATAGAGGAAGGGCAACTGTGTGCTCACATTGCAGTCAAAGGAACCTCGGGCTGAGAGGCATTAACGCATAACACTTCCTCTACTGAGACTAAAGACAATAAACAACAGAACCAAAGAAATGCTAATCAAATATGTGCAATAAGTCAGCTCTTCTCTCATTTACATTTTTGTCCAACACTTGTATGCGTAAATGACTTGTGCTCGCTCACACCATCTGGGTTCAGTGCGGGAAAGGCTGACTGATGATGTAAACCACTGTATAGGGTGTTCACTAATGTGTGTAGGCTAAAGAACTTCCATGGCTAGCAGAGCAAAATAAAAAAAAGGGCTTTAATGAGAATCTCGAGTATTACTTTAAAATGTGACCACTGTGAAATTTAGTTTTTCTTACTTTAACAAATGGCGGGTGATTCTGAAAGTGTAAAATACTGAAAATCTTCATCATCAGTTTGTTAATATGTTAAAAACTGGAATATAACAGCTACACACGAGAAGGACTTAATGGTAGTAATTTCATTCATTTGAAAGGACAGTGTAAAATCAAACCAAGATAATGACACACCCCGTGTGTGTGACAAAAAAGAAAAAGAAAAAGAATTTTTTTTACATTTTGTTTGGTGTTTTTTACCTCTTCATACCTCTGCTTATTTTGTTGCATCTGAACATGGAAAAACTTTGTTGTGCAAATGGACAAATGAGCATAATATGAAACCTTGCATTGCTTTTTGACTTTTAGCTTTACACATTGGTGCTTTGTAGTAAAGCGATGAAACTGCACAAAACAAAAAACAAAAACAACAACTGGAAAGTGTAGGAGCAGCGAGTGCCTCCTGCTACACGTTGCTTGCAGTGTGGTTTTAACTGACAATGGAAGTTTTGATTTTAATACAGCTTAATACAGACAATGTAAATGAACGTTATGCTGCTTCTGTGACTGGTGTAGTAGAGGAGTTATAACTTTACTCTGCAAGGACACGGCATGCATAGTACTATTGTTTCAAATGTAAAAGCTCTGTGAATGCATTGTTGTTAGTAAAAAACTGTTAAGACAATCTAAATTTTATTCTGTTCAAATTCAGATGTGTTTGGTTTATCTTCATATGTGGCAACAAGCTAAGTGTTTAGATCTTAAAACATTTGTCAGTCTTGTGAAGGCCTGTTTCACATAGTGATGCATTCATCCATGTTGTAGCTCTCTTAATATCTTAAGTGGACGAAAAACAACAAAAATGGTTTTGACAAAACAACCTGAAAGAGAACATAAGTCTCATGAAAAGTAGGAATTTGACCTCTTGGAGTTTTTCACCTCAGATGATATCGTAACAGCTGTATTCATCTTCAGAGTGAATGTGTCAGGACTGCTCTCTTTTGAAGTGTGAAGGGTGAAGCCAGTTAGTCTTTGCAGGTCAATGTAATTACAGAGCGGCTGGAAGAGAGGGGCCAGAGGGGTCAGAGAGAAGCGCCTGTTCTGGCTTCAGATTACTACCTACTACAACCTGACCGGGCTCCAGAGGTTAATGCCAATACTGGAAAAATCTGTATGTCTCATGTCAACATCATGTAGAGGACATTAACTTTGATTTACAGAAAAAGTGCTTTTTGGAGTACAATATCAAGGATCTATGAATACATATACATATTACAGGGCTGTACAGGCATGGAATGGTCTGCCACGTGACATAAGGGATATTAAGAGTAAGCCACGTTTTAAAAAAGAATTAAGATCTTACCTACAAGGGAAGCAAAGGTGAATTTCTTGTGTTGAGTTGATTTTGGTTTGTGACTACTTTTTGCCTAGGTATTATGTAATGTCTTCATGTTGCAATGTCTAGTTTATGTATCATGTATTGTTTAATGCTGTAATGTAATTAAGGTTAATGGACCCCAGGAAGACTAGCTGGTCATCAAGGCGTCAGCTAATGGGGATCCTTTTTTAAATAAACAAATTAATAAATATAGTGGAACATAACAGTTATCAGAGCTTTCCATAAGGATTTTTTTTCTGTGTTTGTGTGTTTATTCCAAATCTTTCTTCCATGGAGGGTGATGGGATTTTCTGAAGCATTCAGCAACTCTGTCATGTGCTTATGGCTGTCACTTTTTCATGACTGCAGAGTCCCTCTATAGGCAAGGCAAGGCGATTTATTTGTATAGCATAATTTATACACTGATGCAATTAAAAGTTCTTTACAGAGTAATAAACAAACAAAAACACATGAGAAGTTACAGTTTTACAACAATTAAAATGCACAAAAATGCAAAAACTACATTAAAAGAAAGAGGATTACAATTAAAAGTGAAAGAATTCAAAAAATTACATAAAAAAGATGAGAAAAGTCAAATCGATAAACATAGCTATCGAAGTAAAACAATGTACCATTGTTATGTGCAGAGAAAGTGCCGCTTGCACATGTAAACTAAGATATCGATTCTCTAAAACCTCTAAACTTGATCTGCTCACCTTACGCCCTGATTACAATTAGTGTTGTTCCACATCAGCACAATCTGCTCTGGAGTGCATCTGGAGATTTCTGTCTGCTGATTAACTTGGACAGAGCCCCAATACTCACTAGTGTTAGATTTTCTTTTTCTCAGCAAGTTTACATTTTACGGCTCCACTTGATGGTTTTCTAGTTCTTCATGCCACTTTGAACTGAAGTTTCACAGCAGAATCAAGCATCAGAAACACGAGACAGATGTTTTTCTTCTTTTTGGGGAGATCTCCAAACAAAGGGCTCACAGTCTCAGCTAATGTTTACTCTAAAACACAAAACACTACTACAACTATAAAGTGACTAGAGGCAAAACGCCTCAAGAGCTCTAAAGAGAGAAGCCAATATATTGTACTTTCTGTATTTTAAATGTACTTTTTGTATAGACTTTGTTTTAAAATACAATTTGTAATGATAACATGACAGAAGCCAAACTGATGGAAATTCATAATAATAACAGGTCAACCATTTAAATGGGCTAATAATCAAAAAAACTATTTAGAATTTGAGCAAACGTTTGTTTAAATTTTCATCAAATGCAAATATTTGCTCGCCTATTCTTAAAGTTATTGTACATCTTATGCAATTCTGTTTCAACTAGTGGATTAAAAAAATATGTGATTAAATAAAAATTGATTTGACAGATACAAAGTCATTTGCTGTTAGAAATGCACAAAAAAATACTGGAGATAATTAAGTCGATGTGTCTGAATATCCACATATATTTAATATAAAGTCATTTAATTGCAATCAAAAATGTTTTGAAAAATAACTAAAATGAACAAAATCAAAAGTTTTTATTTTCACTTACAGTAAATCCATGTGCAGATAATATATAGAAGAATAAATTAAAGATAAAATGTATCTTTAATGCCTACTTAATGTTTTGTGTTAAGCTACTTCTCAGCTGCCCATCTGCTGGTCCACGGCTGTCCCCTGGTTTTATGACTCTATGATAAAACACTGACTATGTTCACATGGGCAGCAATAATCCAAATATTGACCTGGTTCTAAATGAGATAATATTTTGATTGAGGTATTTACATGAGGTGCTTATAGAATATTCCTTTCATATTCCCATTTACATTACAGAGCATAGTCTGATCAATGACCCACAAGACGCACGCACATTCTTGCAGGATTTGACCTGAAACCATACATCAAACAATAACAACAGTTATTAGTTTCTGCCTCACCCCAGAAATGTTGGAACTTCATTTTAACGGTGCTGTCAGTCATCTTTTGTTCTGAAACTAGCTGTAAACTTCCAATAGAAGAGGATGCGTCATCAGGCAGTTTGACTGCTGTAAACTATGTGTTGTGGTCACAAAATGCTGCAAAAACTCTGATAGGATGGCATAGTGTGATTAAGATGTATACATGTGTACAATAACTACACTTATTACAGATGGAAGTTAGCCTACGGCTATAATCTGGCATATTTACAGATTACTGCTCATTAATGTGTACTGTCCCCTATCTTAGATAAGATAAATGAATAAATAATGCGACTAAAACTGGAATACTCCACATCTTAATTTTATTATTGCTTACTCAAACTATGACCTTATTCAGAGTAAGGTAATCAGAAAATGGTGTCTACATGGCAGTGTCTTATTCAGATTATTGTCTTAATTGGATTAATATTGGAATATTGGTGTCCATGTAAACGTAGTGACTGTAATGTTTGGCAACTGTAAGGTCAGAGTGCGGGAAAACATGCAAGTGTGTGTGTGCATGTGTGTGTGTGTGTGGGTGTGTGTGTGTGTGTGTGTGTGATAGGTCATAACCCTGAAGTGACCTGTATACCACTATGTATAGTCCTATGGCATAAGCAGCATTTTATCAAATTCATAATTCATCATTAGATCAATACAGATCAATACATTTCTGGCTTTAAAATCAGGCCTATTAAATGTTTTCTGAGGCATGTAAAATCTGTGTAGTACATTTTCTTCTTCTCAGCCAAATTCCATTATACAAATGCTTTTGTCCACATCTCATGTGCCTAACTGATTCATAAAAAGCCAGGTGACATGTGTGTTGCAGCTGACATGTTATCGAGTCCAAATCTCTTTATTTGCAGCTCTCTCTATTAGAAACTAAGACATACAAAAGAAAGTGCAGGTCTGGGCCTGAGATGAAAGGAGATGTCAGTCAACATCTGCAACAAGGCTACCCACCTGCTCCAAATACCACACAACCAGATAGCTAATGAGATACCTGACTGGATTAGCAGAGGGATGCTGGAATACAGTGTCTTAATAAGGGACACTGCTGGGTGGTTGATTTCACTCCAGCTCTGGTGTTGAGTGGTGGCAGGGCATGGATGCAGCACAATGAGGTGATTATCTGTTAACAATGACACTGCCAAATACCACCAATGCCATGTTGATTGAGCTGCTGTCAAATGCCAGGATCTGTGGTTCTGCGGGAACAGGTGGTAAATGTTTATCAGAGTCTGAGGAGAAACCCTTCCAGGTTCTTCCCGTCTGCAGATGCTTATCTGGTGTAATATGTAACTACGTGCTTTTGTTATTTGTGTACTTTTGCTTCTTTTGCTTAATCTACATGCCAGGAAGAAAGCACAGCTCTTCAGGATTTACTCACTTCAGAGAGAAATTATGAGTGTGAGCACGTGGAAAAACACCACACACTAGCAACTACATAGAAATGACATATTTTCACCGTGTCTTGAGTCTATCTTTGATTTGTGAAGGGACTTTTTGAGGCATACAGGTGACTTACCCATTATTCAAATGATAGTCATATCAGCTGAGACCTTCCCCAGAACAACAGCAACAATGAAATGGGGTTAGATTCTTTGTGACTAATTTCTCCATGTGTTCACTTCTTGACCTACAACCACATATAATTTGTTTTAAATGTACAAATAATGACACAATTCTGCCTGAATTCAATCAGTGCCTATTAATACTATTTTCAAACATCTCTTTAGAACACCTTAAGCTTATCTTGCAAAGGATTTTAATGTAACACTGAAGCTGAATAGGTGACAACACACTGCTGACACACTGTGATGGCCTTAGTTTGCAAGACACAAGCAGCTAATAATGTAGACGTGTGCAGGTGCTACAGCACACATCCAACCCGTCAGCTATGGCTCTCTATGTTCCCACAAACCAAGAGGAACTCATAACTTACTGCTTTTTTCATCTGATTAGAAGCAGTTGTGCTTTCTCAGCTCATGGAGGCACAACAGTTAAGTGTACTTGGACTAAATCCACAAAATGAAGCAACTAAAACCAAAACAGATAATTTGAATGTTTTGGCTACACTGATGGTATGAACTGATGCTGCCCTGGAGGAGAATCAATAAATTATTATAATGAATCTCTTTTGCTGTCTGACTGAATGCAGAGGTGTTGCAACAAGCTTTATATCACATAAAACGCAAATAAAGACTCTCATAAGTGTTTGTTGATGTTATGCAGTGTGAGACTTAATTTTAACAACATGCAATAAAGTTAAAGATACGCAACGTTTATATGCCCCATTAAAATAAGATGTCTTTAGTTGTAAATTGTAATGAGCTTAATTAGTCTGGCTGCTTATGTGAGTAACAGGTCGAAAACCATTTTCTTTGAATGTGCTAGCATATATAATATTGTCCATAAAAATCTATAGCTTAAGTAGTTGTTCAAAGCATTATCAATTAAGATGATATTGTATTAATTAGCAGGTTTGAACACATTTAAATGCCTTGCATTGTGAGCACACAATCATCAGTATCTCCCTGAAGCACAGACACATTAAGACATCCTGATCATGCACATCAGCGGTGCTCTTGGCCATTTCTCAGTTTGAATTATGAATAATAGCTGTTTTGAGAGAGACAAATAAATTATTGTTATTTTTTGGAGACTCTAACGTGTTCGTGATAGGTCAGACTCCTCGAAACTGTTCTGAACTGAAGAATCAGAAGCTAAAACTATCCCATCCCTATGAATGTGTGATTTCATGTCAAATAGGTCTACAGTGTGATTTACAGCGCTACTCTGTTGGTGTGTATTAAATCAGGCATGGCATGAGGACATTTATAAATATCCATAAACCCATAAAGCCTCTCTGGTGGGCTCTTATGTTTAGAAAGACACCAGCTATTTATGGGAGCTGCCTCTTCTCACTTGCTCAAGTTGATTTCTCTTTTAAAGATTATTCATAACATCACATATGTTTCAGTCTGCCATAAATAAGTCATATAAATTCATTGGAGTCTTATAGTAGCAACACCTGCAGCAGCCAATGTACGTAAGCTGTATACTTTTATTTTTATTTTCTGAAAGCTGACATGTGCTTGAATCAGTGGTGAGTGAAACAGCTGCTAGAAAAATAATGATTTTACAATCACACATTTATGCTTTTCATGTTCAAAAGCAAGTATTTCAAAATGAGAAGATAGGTTTCTTGTGAGTCAAAGACACTACAGTTTTAATTCAAGTCAGTACCTTTCCAGAGAGAATCACACAAACCGCTGAATAACAGGAATCCTGGTTAAATAATATAATTTTAGTTTCTAAATTTGGTTTTAAAAAACACAATAAAATAGGCAGCAGGTCTAGAGACTTGCTGATTTTGGCATTCTTCTTACCAACGACAACAACAACAAAAGAAAGCCAATCACACTCAGCCGTTGCTATGGGCACATGCCAATGAAAGCGAGGCTGAGCTGAGAGCTACTAATGCTGCTCAAAGTAACATTAGCATGGCTCTGATCTAGCACATGAAAGCGAAACACGCTAGACTTGCTTCACCCAACTGGAGACACTTACAGGGTCTAGACACACAATGCTGGCAGAGATTCCCTCTCTTAACTATGGGGTGGTCACCATGGAGACCAAATACTCAACACCAATTTCTATTACTCTCCACATGGCACAGTGTGAAGGCCACACTACCTCACAAATCCAAGTCAAAGCATCAGAAATGAAAGCTTTGACTCTTCGTGCCGGGTGAAGTCTTTGAATGCAGGTCATGATCAAACTGAAACTGTTATTAACTTCATCTTGCCATGCACGAGCCACGGTGAGGCTTTGAATATGGTGAAAAATTGGAGGTATAACTGGACTGAATTTGACTCGATTAGACACGATGTTAACTCCACAGCACACCTTCGATATCAGAGTCCATGTGTTCCTACAATCCTGCATATCCATTCATGAGGTCTCCCACATGAAACACAATCCTAAGCACACACTACAACCTCAAGATGCCTTAATAATTCAAAGCCCAAAGTTTCTCTGCCTGTTTCTCCTCTCTGTTTTTATCAGATATTCCTTTTGCTTGGTTGTTCTCCTGGGAGAAACAGTGCAAGGCTGGAGAATTTCAATCTGGTTTATTCATTTCCCCCGCTTCCATCTCCATGTCAGCCTGGATCAAACAGTGGCATCTCGTCAGCTCCAACTCACCTAAGATGTCATGGCCTGGGTATTTTTTAAAAGATTTGGCCTGGTAGTTTTATTAATTAAGAGTTTTCCTTGTGCTCGTGTTGGATGTTAAGAAGACAACAGGAATGTTTTCTGACTATGGGAGAGTTTCATTTGTAGGGTTGCATTCCTTGCAAATTATGACAAAGTTAATATAAGTATTGTTTGAATGGTCTTGAATAAAATTCATTCATTCATCAATTCATTCCATAGATTTGTGTAGACTATCAAGCTTTTCCACAAATATGCATATACAGTAATAACACTTGTGGCACTAGTTGAACTGAGGTGTGTCCAAGTCAACTTTGCTATGGGCACAAACTTAGGCGAGGTTAAGTCCCTTAATTAATCATAGGAGTGTTTGGGGAGTAAGAAAGATTAAACCAATCAGTGTGTCGTCTCTTATCTGCTTAAAAAGTCAGGAACACTTGAACAGGGTGCATTGCTATCTGAATGACATAGGGAGTCAGTCACCGAAAAGCGCACATTAGCACTGTGGAAACAGATCTGCTCGTGCGTGAGGTGAAAGCACGTGAGCAGATTATCTATGGGAGCAGCAGTCATTATACTGGGTTATTATGATAAAATCAGAGATTTCACTGTACACAGCAATTCACTGATGGGCTATTTAACTTATTTTGTAGAGTCTTGCTCCATGTCCCCATGTATCACAAGCAGAGTAAACAGTGTAACACTGCCCTAGACATTAGACATGGCTTTTCTCGGTCAAAAGCACAAACGCTCTCTGGTACCTTAAGATAGCAGTGTGCCAACAATGTGCCTGACCACACCTCTTTTTAAGACCAACGCTCACATGGACACACAGATGAGAGCATGTACATTTGCTGTTTAGACAACATGGGCGCTGGATGCGAAAATGACAGCTGTGTTGGTTGGAAACAAGCGATGAAACTTGGCCTGCGCTGTGAGCTACCATCGCTCCAGGTGGAAGATGAGGCCCTAAAGGCTCCTACACACCTAGCCTACGGTCGGGGGTCGAGACTTATCAGGGCTGTCAGAGAAATCTGCTCCTTCCTTATTTTCTCCTTTGCCTCTTCACTGGTGCCATTTATGACCTTTTATCAAACATATGATCAGTTAGAAACAGTTATATAATTGAGAGTAAGTTTCAAAAAATGCTGCTTAATCTTAATAATGGTTTGTATAACTGTGGAGAGGGATTTGCCTTTGCGCTGTACATACAAGCCTGTTGGTTGCCAGCTGTTGTGTTCATGGTGCCGACAATGCTACTTTTTGGCTTGGCAGCAGCCAATCTTTGTCGCAGCTTGTTCTCTTTTGTCAGTTTGGTGTGTGGGAGCCTTAAGAGTCCACAGTCACATTAGCAGCTCTGTGAGGCTGTACACACATATAGTAATGTTTTCAGTTATGCTAAAGTTTAATATGTTAGCATACTCAAATTTGCTAATTATTTTAAATCCAAAGTATAACTGAAGGAGGATACGTTAATATAATAATCAACTGTGAAACGAACTGTGAAATCTGTTCTCTGCATCTGACCCATCCTGGCTCGTCCCTCCTCCACAGTAAGGCCAGGAGTGGAGGGTGGCTGACGAAGCCATAGCATATGGGAGCAGGATCCGGGGAAAGTTGTCACCAAAGTCATCAGACTTAATTCTCTTGGGACCTTAAATATCTGTACATAACTTAATGGCATCCATTCAAAACATTTTGAGATTTTTCAGTCTTAGCCAAACTAGTGGATTAGCTCGACAAACCAAACCCTAAAAAATTAAATTGATGTAATAAAAATCAAAGGTTTTGGCAGCTGGTATTTTAACTTTAATTTTAATTGGTATTTTGTTTTTTGCTTTATTGCATTCTTGATTTATTATAGTTCTTGTGTATATGCACTTTTGTTAATTTTTTTTTTTAGTTACAGAGTCTGTCTCTCCACCCCCCTACATTCATGTTTAGAGTCAAAACTCACAAAAGACAAATTAAAGATAAATTTCTCTGACAGTTTTATTTTTTTCAACTTCTCTGTAGATATAACATTTTTTTTCCTTACCACAAATTCCTTAAATTTGATACTGTGACAGCCCTGCTACAAGAATAAGTATTCTTGGTAAATCTTAATTGTGCCAAACTCAAAGGTAGTTTAGTTAATAACTTTGTCAGTTTGGGTTAACAAATATGAAAGAACTGGGGAAAATGGTCATTTGGATTCAGCCTGTGTTTCACAACTACTCAAACCGAAGGTCAGTCAAAAGCCAAAAAGGAGAACACCTTCTTACTGTCGTACTATCTTTGACTTCACTTCGCATAACCTCACTTTACTTTATTGTCCCTTCCAATGAAAATCACCTTGCAGCAGCAGGAAAAAATACAAGAGTCATGACACATAAATGCATATATTATGTAAAAGCCAGCAGACATCAAAAGTAAACAAGCCAAACACCTTGAGGCAGGAGACCTGTAAAAGAAAAAAAAAACTCCTAACACCACAGTGAGCTGCAGTTCCTGGAAAGACTCTTGAAATGATCCATGTGTTGTGCTGTTGATAATACACTGTTTCCAAGTGACAGGCACATTTGCCTGTCAATGGACCACCAGTGTCTTGCAGCTGTTTGTGATGTAAATACCCACAGCAGGAAAGATGGAGGTAAGGTACAGGTAGTGGTCAAAAGAATGTGTGTGTGCATGTTTGTGTGTGTAGGCAATGGGAGGGGGTATGTAGCGAGGGAGTGTGTTTGCATGAATGTGCATGAGAAAGAGGGAGAAAGAAACAAAGAAGAAATGGGTCAAAGAGACAGAGCAAGACTTCTGTCAGGAATAAATTGTGTAAGTCACACCAGGCTGGGTCAGAGTTCACTAGGCAGCACGCTGACTTTAACCTTTGGTGGTGTTTGAAAGTGTTTGTTTGCTCAGGATGAAAAACTAGGTTTGTTTGTTTTTGTAAATTCTTCTTTAGTAACTGAGAGGCGTAAATGTTCGGTCTAACAGCTCTCAAGTAAAAACTGATAAAGTAGGCTACTAAAATCAAAAATATGGTAAAATTCCCACATCTACTGTAATCTGCTGCCAATATTTTCATTCAAGTCTGTAAATTAAGTTTTTTAAGACATATGATGAGCATATTAGCTGGCTGCCAACTTGAACTGATTAGTTATGAGAAAACTAAGGTAACAGAAATAAAAAGCTGATCTGACTGCAATGCAGTGTAACTAAACGGTTGGAGATTCAACTAAGAAACTATTTGAACTTGTTTTCTAAAGTTAATTTACACAGCAAGTTTCAGTTTTTATGAGCTCACTTTGAATGAAGTTAAGTTTAGTTCAGTTTATTCTCTTAAAATGAGCTCCGTCAAACTCTTACCTCTGAATTCTCAATACCAACCTATATTTATCTAATAGTATAATGAATGAAAATGAAAAACACAAAATAGTGCAGTCTTGCTAAAATATCTACCTATCTCTTCCAACCCTTGTTGCTTATCTTGTCACAGTGTGCATCCTGTTCACTGTTCGCAGGTTTGAAAGCAGCTCTCTCACCCTGTCTCACGCTCTCAGGAGCAATCACACACACCTGCTGCTCTGCTCAGCTCATCAGTAATTGTGTACATTGTCTCACCACTACATGAGCCTCAGCTCTCCAGTCATTCCTTGCCAGTATGTCATTTTGCAGTCATGCAAGATCCATCAGCAGTCTATCTTGGATTGATTACCTACTGCCAACCCCCCTTGTTTCTGACTAACTCTTCTCATCAATTCCCCACTAAACGTCTCGGACTTTTGTCTTTGGTTACGGACTTCACCAGCCCTGAAAGAACGTTCACTTACCTGAAATAATCTTCTGACCTGCTGAATCCCTGACTGCCCCCGCTGCTTTTTGCTGGTTGTTGCCCAGAGCTTCATGCTCTATCCCAAGCCATCAGACACATTATTTACATTTGAACTGTGCAGTGTTTACCTTGCTTGAATTATCAGTAAAGGTCATTACCAAATTCACCTGTTTTCTGTGTTCTGCAGAAATACCACACCCATTGCATATCTCTCCTTTCTCATGGCTGAGCTGTGTCACTATCCAGGCCTCCATCAGAGAGGTGCTTGCTAATACTTGAGTATGCTGCTGGGTTGCCTGCTGAGATAGGGGGATTATCTGATCACCTGTTCCACCATGCATTCCCTCACTCCATCTCGGAGAGCTGTGAGTTTTAGTTGCAGGTGGCATTTTCCTCCTCAGCCCTCCCTACATTAACTATATAATCCCTCATTACCTTTTCTCACCTACTAAGTAGGAAACGTCTATTGCTCACCATTGAGAGTTGCTTTTGACGCCATAAACTTTCATGTTTCCCTGCAGGTATTTCTCACGAGAAAACTTCTGATGCAAAGGTAAGGAGCCCCTCTATGGTCAGAATTGTTACCTCAGAGCTTACAAAAGATCCTTTCATCCTTTCTTATTCGAGAGGAAAATAAGTCTGTGTGCCCTGGAGGTATTTGCTAACAAATTTTTGCAGTGGGTCATTTCCTACTGTAGCACTTCTAATAAAGACAAGCCAGTAGTATAAACATTTAAGTCAAATGGCAAACTATTACACTGAAGCCATAGCAATAGTCACATCCTGCAGTTCTAAATGAAGTGCAATTTTGCACATTGCAGTCCAAGCTGGAATCGATTTATATATATATATATATATATACTTGCACTCTGACACTGTTTCGATGAGAACCAGTTCAAAATACTACAGTCTCACTAATGACAGATTTACTTTTTCTTTGTTTTACTTTTTATGAAGTGCTTTGCTTGCCATCAATATCGTATGCTGAAAACTAACAACAGATCCACCCTTGGATACAAGTCATGTTTTTGCTCCATCTGTGGCCTGTTTTAATGGCCTGTTTTAATGGCCTGGCATCCGTCTGACTGGGTGACATGCTTAAAATAAAATAATTAGACATAATTGCATGTGTTGCACAAATGTTTACCCAATGCAAAACCAAAGGAACTGCTTTTGAATTGCAAGTTAAGCATTTTCTAGTGGTGGGTGAAAGGGTGTTTTCCAGTGTGAATCACGCTAACATGCCAAAAATGTTAACAAGGTTTGCACATCACCAATGTTGATGCCAGGGGGCAGATCTCTGTTGGAAAACACTCTCTGAGTGACAGTGCCAATAGGTCATATAAGGAGAGCATAAAGGCTTTCAGGAAAAGAGATATCCAGTCAAGCCTAGCATCCAAACAGTTTGTGTTTCAAAAGGTTCATGCAGAGCAGCATTTGATAAAGTCTCCTGCTCTTGTTTTCATGAACTGAAAGCCAATGTCTTTTTAAACGCATGGTTCTAGCAGGATTTCCATTAATGCTGACTTAAAAGCTATAAAAAGGACATGACAGGGCATTTAGGAGAGTATGTGTGGCCTTTTTTGTCATATTCCATCATGTAACTTGTTCATATGTCGTCTTAATAGAGGGGCGTACACAGTGGCAATCAATAACTAGTGCTTAAACCCTTATAACTCTGCCACCTGGAACCCTGGGTGAAACATCTGAGGCACATGAGCACAAGATGACATCTGATCATGATGTCTTTTCCAGCTGTATGTTGGGTCATCCATCCACAACCAACCATCAGCGACAGGTCTTATTTCTATTAATGGAAAAGAATAAAAATTTACCTCTTATGGAAAACTTTGATTGGTTGTACTTCAAAGATAGATTTATCCAAACTATGACCAAAGAAAAAGGAAAAAAAAAACAGCAAAAAAACACATTTTCCACTGCAGTTGTATCAGTTCAAGCAAATGGTTTTGTTTGTACAGCTTTTGAGATTTCTGTTGCCACACTGATGCAAGAACGATGAGGTGTCTGAGGGCCTCTTTACCTTGAAAAATTACTTTTAAAAGCTTGACACTAACACTTCTTTCAAGAAACATCCACAGGATATACTTTGAACAGTCACGGATTGCTTTCTGGGCAAAGAGTAATTCCAGGTAAAACTTCTCACAGTAAGGTCTGTGTGCAACTTGAACATTGTTGCTTGAAAAATATACTGTTGTTAAATTTCTCTTTATGTCATATTCAGTGCCAGTAACACACCACAAATGCAATTTAGTTCAACTCTATGGATAGAAGACGAGGGAGAAGAACAACAATTTCATTCTACACTTCAAAAACAAGTTGTGTGCGCTTGTGAAGATTATCTCGCTAAAACTCTAAGTGTAAGTATTGTAGTTTAAAGCCCGGTATACACTGTGTGTTTTTGGGCTGTCCCAGACGAAAGATAATCAAACGTGGCGATATTGTTAGTCGTGGCTCTAAAATGGTGGTCCTATGTTGCACAGTGAGAGAGGTTCACAAAGGTCCGTTGTCACAGTCTTGTGATCAAAGATAGCCTGAGATAATCTTCTGACAGTGTCAGAAATTTAGGATGACCATCTCACTGCTTCTCAGTGTGACTGTTGCTACGACTTATGTCCACTTACCAACCAACAGAAATGCAGTAAGAAATGATGTAACGATCAATGCGACACTGGCACTACACCCAAAAAACCACTTGGTTCATGTCTTGCCATGGAGGTCTTGTCTTGGCACTGGTGGCATAGATGGATGACGCACGCTGATGTGGTGCACAGTGATGACGTTTTTTATTCTTAACCCTAGATGTACGTCGTAGCCTGCACAGGTCAGGCATTGTCATCGCACAGTCTGCACATATAAAACCTGATGTCATACCCAAGTTTATGAGATCCATGTTGCACAGTATAGCATGCAATGAACTTATAACATTGCTTAAATCACATCACTGTAGGAGGCTTAAGACACTTTTCATAATGTGATGTTCAAATGGTGAACGTTAGGAACACCATGTGTGCATGGCATCTGCTGTTATGTCACAGCTACGATTATTACGATGGCAGCAGTGTGATGGAAGAGCTTGTTTGGGGTCTTCTGGACTTGGACAAAAGTCGAGTGGAAAAGCACATCCAAACCAAAGAGGGCAGGTTCTGGGTTAAGTGTAAAAGTGACACAAAGAAAAAAAAACGGTTCATACACTGCAGGGCTCCAATACAGCAGAATTATTTAATACACTGAAGTGACGTTTCGAGCACACTTGCTCTTCATCAGACATCTGAAGAGCATGTGTGCTCGAAACGTCACCTTATATTGGAGCCCTGCAGTGTGCAAGCATTTTTTTCTGTGTGTCTTCTGGAGTTTGGCATTAATTAATCAACAGATGTCCTTAACTGCACACATATAGGTGTATTGTGAGAGGAAGTCTCACTTATCGAGCTGAATTGGTTTTATAGCCTGGTTACGCTCCTCTTCCACTCAGCTCAGTTTTCGCTGAGAATCAGTCTTGTAACAAGGCCTGTCTTTAGATTCGCAGTGATACATTTTTGACTGGATCAAACAGCGACTAGTGGGAGTGGTTAAGTTTGATGATGTAGAAGTCAAACCCGTGTTCACAGTACTTCAACTATGGCTGAGGCCTATGGCTTGGGTTTACCAGGCGAACAAAAAATCCCTCATTTGTAAAAACTACAAAAAAAAATTAAACACAAGGAAGGTTCCAACCAGATGGACAGCAACCTTGGGGACACAAAATGTACTGCTTGTTTGTGATTACTATACATAGAGAAGAATAGGAGCCTTTAGTAGGTGTCTTTCTACCGATCATCGCAATGCGGACACGAGACTCATGCAGCCTTGGTTACAACACAACACGTTAAAAAAACACTGAAACTGATGAAAATAGCCAATATCAACACAATACAACAATATCTATGTGATTACTTCACAACTTGTGGAAAACTAACGTTAGCCGCCATTCGTCTTTAGCCTGCAGGCTAACTTTACCAATGTTTGAGCCATTGTCTGAGGGGAGTGAGAGGCCGGGGCTTCTGGTGTTAGCAGTTAGCTGAGGCCTGCAGCTGCATCTGCTCAGTGCTAATGTGATTTCATTCCATACAAAAAATGAAAATGAAAGAATATGACAGCATTTATGTGATTATCGAATAGATCAGACATCCCTCCCACTTATCTGTTTTTAACTGGGTTTCACTTATTAGCTTGGCCCACAGCATACTTCATACAGTCATGTTAATGCGGATTGGTTATAGCTGCTCCAATAATTATACCCTTAACCTGATGCCACGCCTACTGGGATTCAAACTCTGCAAAGAATCCTCAGTGGAGCGTGGCCAGAGCCTTTTCACAAAGTGATTTTGTTCGTGAAGTGAATCATGGGTCTGGTGTACCAGGCTATTAGTTTTATGTCAGACTGTAACAAAATGAACAGCTGTGCTTTAGGTTCAGACAATTTTTTGCTTGGAGGAATGCTGCTTACTGCAGATGCAGCTAAATAAAGTTTGGCAACTAAAAGCCCCCCACCTCACCCCCACCCCCCTCCCCCCAAGTATTGTTTTAATCATAGCTATAATGTTACTGCAAATGTCATGCACACGGTGTTGCTAACGTTCCCCATTTGTACATTATGAAAAGCTTCTTAAACTATAATACTTACACCTAGAGTTCACTGGATAATATTGTTAATACACAGAAAGTAATTTACACTATTCATCAATGCGTATCCCAACTTCCATATCCAGGTCTGGCCATAACTAGGCTTGCCTCATCTTGTTTAACTGTTGTGGGTTGTAGCTGTGCAAAGGGGTCATTCCCAATCTAGGCACAGTGGCATTTGTTGTACCACAGCACCATGCTCTATTAGAGGTCTAACAGCACAGTAATTTAGTCACTAGCTATGTTTGCACTTGCAAATTTTTTTTCAATCTCATCAAAATCTTAACTGATTAGAGATTCCAACTTCACTGTTTACATGGACATTGAATAAAGTGATCTTATAATGACATGTATATGCATCAAGTGCTTATTTGCTGACTTTGGAGTTTAGCAGTTTCAGTTCAAGTATGACTCTCTTCATGCTGCCCAGTTCCCACAGTTCACAGTTCCAAAACAATACCCCAACTTCGCCTACAAGCCGTTGAAATGTTGTGCATGTTTGGAAGCACATTTGTGTGTGAGCAACTTTTTTTCTCAGATGAAAATGAACAAAAACCTCACACAGGATTTGTCTCACTGATGTTCAGTTTCACTCCATCCTCAGAGTTTCCACAGTTCAGAGCTGAACATTAATGAATGTATTTTTCCGAGATGGAACTCGAAGATGAAGCTCATGGCATATTCTCAGTATGCTCTCCTGTTAACTGCATTCAGTCTATGATGGCTAGGACATAAGCATTATCACCCTAAATAACTTCAGACACTGGGCAGCGGGAGCCTCCTGCTTCTCGCTGCTTAAGAAGAACGCTGTTACGAGAAACGTTAATACGACAGATGAGTAGCAGCGACTTTTCCACAAGTTCAGTTGATATAATTTTTGATATAATTCATTTGAAATTGCAGTAGATAACTTCTGCTAACAAGCTAGCAAGCTAACATAAGCTGTAGCATGAGACTCG
>JAQLOL010000012.1:27234483-27257861 GCA_029783665.1 Naso thynnoides | reverse complement strand
AGCTAACATAAGATGTAGCATTAGACTCGTTGAGAAACAACTCCGCATTGTTGCATTTTATTGCATTTGCTGTTGCTATCTTTTGAATACAGTTTGAACCAAAACGAAAAAAATTGTAGTGAAAGTTGAAGTGGAGTAAACTGGTCTGTTTTAGCTAGAGCTTACCCATCTGATGGTATTGCTTGCAGACACTCGGCAAAGGTGATTCAGAGCATAAGGCAAGAACAGCTAATCAGCTCGTACCGACGTTACCTGTTGCTATGAAGTGCAGCATAGACCAGCCAATCAGGACAGAGAGTAAATTTTTCTGTGAAACCTATGTCCCAGTGGCAAAGAAAATATTATGGTTATTATATGATGACTTATTGGAGACCAACTTAGCAATGAATGTTGTCATTTTTCAACCAATATTACATTGTTTAATCAGATTATGCATCATAATGACAAAGTTAAGCCAAAAAAATTATTTAGTTTCACGTTAAACATGTAGGAATTATGCTACATGTATTTCTATACATGATCTCTCTGTTTTCAAAAGCTCAGAAATATTTCAGCAAAATAACATAACTCTTCCACAGCTTCCACAATCACACGTTACCAACGGTGATAATGCAAATAGCCACACCATCATGGCAAGTGATACAGTTCACAAAAGAGCAGACAGGAATACGTTATGAGCTTCCCCATCTTGGAAACATAGGGCAGACTGCGCAGCAAGGATAATTTTACCCCAATCAGGAAGACAAGATTGGAAAAAAATGTCTACATGAACACCAGTCAGAATAACGATCAGCATAAACACCCCTCTCGTTCAGAATGAATTTCTTTCCAAATAGGCTGTATCGGGTCAGAACCTTGTTAAAGATATGTTTACATGAAGCACTTTTATTCTGATCAGGCCTTTATTCAGATTATTTGTGTCCATGATAACATAGTTACTGTCAAGATGGTTCTGCATAATGGTAAATGTTGGTAACATTGTGCTCTGAACATTAACATAATATTTTCTAAGTAATATTTATATTATCTATGCTTATCACAGTGATGTGTCAATAAGCTGAACTGGGATTCCTGGATTGCATATCAGTATCCTCCTGTTTCTTCAGCTAACATACCAAAACAGAACCTTGTATTTGTAAATGCAGTGTTAGTTCAGCACTTGTCACATCACTTTGTGTTTTTAGACAAGTCAAGAGGAGCTACTGAAAACGTCCAGGGACACACAATGTTCAGCTCAGCAACCTCTCCCATGACATCATTACATCCCACTAGGTTTAGTTCACACCCAAACACAACTAAGGACTAAAGTATTAAAAAGGATTGATCATGTTTGTGTAAAGTTCACAAAGGTCTATTGTAGTGAGCAAGGGTAAATCCAAACTTAAACTGTTAAAGTTTGTGTATCCTTTAGTGATGTTGACAGTGTTACTCCGTTCCCAAAGAAATTAATTCAATCCAGGCTTTGGACTTTAGTGCTGCTGGCGCTGTGTAGTCTACAAACTGAAGAGCAGAGCAGCCCAGACATGCAGGGCCCACAGCCCCTCCAGCACTATGGCAGACAACACAAATATCTCACATAGAGACCAGTAGTTTTCACAGTATTTAAAATGCAGCACTATTAAGTCTCCTGTCACCCTCAGATCTCCCATGCAGGCATGTATCCACACTGTTTAGTCCATGTGGGATTATTGTACTCAAGCTGAAGGACTTCAAAGAGGGCATACACCATGCAAACGCTACAGTTGAAGATGGTTAAGATAATTTTGAGAATGGCTGTGCAAACGCTTCCTGCGACCAGTCTTTATTAGAGTCTTGCTGAGAGATTTAGTGTGATAGTGAAGTTGCCGGTATGTGTTGTTTTGTTTTGTTTTTTTCAGGCTCACACCTACTGTATCTCAGTCACAGTAGCACAGCAACCAAAGATAATGATACTTGGAATTGGAACAGGAGGGAACAATTGCTTTCAGGATGCCATGACGTAACTACATTATAGAAGTGAGTTTCCATCAATATTGGGTGCATGCAAGTCAACCACTAATGTGTGTAAGGCACACCCTTGAATGTTGGAACTGTAACCATGACACTAGTACCCTATGAGCTGGTGAGGAGGAAACTGGCCAATGTCAGCAGTAAAGGGGAAATACGAAGGGAACTTCAGCATCCTTCCTTTACGGTCAGGGATATGACAAAAGCTGAAACAGTTCTCAATAATAGGAGTAGTATCTAAGACAGATTTCTCTGGAAAAGCAAAAGCCTTAGTGCCATAGGTATAATATTCTTCTGTCTTCAAACAGATGCTGTCCATCCTTTATGTGCAACATGAGAGTGAGTGGTATTATGATAAAGAATGTATTAGTGTTAAAGGTGAGCTGAAATCAAAATAAATTTTTCCTTAGAAATTGGTCTCTATATCCTTTGTGTTTTTGTTAAGTTTTGGGTAATTAACCTAAACTAAACTATTTACCCTAAAAAAATTTAATTTTGTTAAGTTTTCTGCTGTGATGCAAAGAAGAGATGTTCAACAAACTTACGACAGTATATAAGTAAGTCCGTCGCATTTGTTTAGCATTTGAATTGAGTTTGTTTCATGTGCATGTTATTGATGTGTAGTTAGCAAGATAGCTTGCCAGTGTTAGCCGCGATAGCTGACGTTATCTTGCTGCAATTGACATTCTAACATTTTATGCCTGACTTGTGTGGTTTGTCGTGGTTTGTTGTGCCGTGTTATGAAATTGTCTATTGCTTAATGTGTGATTTAAAAAAAATTGGCCCTTCCTCCAGCTTTAGTTTCTTCATTCAGATCGAGACAAAAATATTACGATCAAGACAGAGACATTTACGTGAAACAGCTCTTTATGAGAGACTTATGCATTATGATTCTGATCTATTAAAGTTGTTTTACCGTTGAAGAAATTAGGAATTAGATTACTCTCTGTCCTTTCCACGATCTTATGATTTTTATAATTTTGTCAGTTAAAACTTAAGCAAAATTCCTGTACACTGCTCACTTGCCATCAAGAATTTTTCCTAACAATATTTTGGTGAAAAGACTTTCATCATGTTATCTCAAGAGATTACCATTATAACTATAGTTACATTGTTAATAGAAGTTCTTGATCACAAGTGAGGTGAACAGTGTGCTGGAGTTTTTTCCTCTGCTTTCGTCAGCTTTGGGTTTCCTATGCACCTATCGACCTACAGGTGTGCAAAAGTCTTCATCCTGTTATTTAAAAGGTTGAAGTTAGGATAAAACATGATGCAGTAGAAGTAGACCCAAAATGTTTATAATGATATTAATATCATAATACATTAAGTTTAATTTCCATAAATTAGACTGGCCTACTGGACTCAAACCAAGTAAACATACTGAGGCTGAGACCACGGGGGTGACCTCATGGTTGAATGGGTGGATGTGTGGGAGAGGAAGGGAGGATCCTGCCCCAACAGAAACAAAACAGAAGTTGTACAAGCCAGTATTGAGTTTGCTGGATTAGTTCCCATAGAAAGTTTAAGATAACCTTTCAGCTCTGGCAGTGACAACTCCCAAGACCTCAAACTGACAAGTTTACATGGTTGGCATGGGAATAGAGACACAGAAAAACAAAAGTGGCACCACTTTTCACAGGGTGGGTTCACTTAAGTGATTGTTGCATTGAGTCTATAAAGGTTCAACTGTTTCACCGTTGCTTCACTTCATTGAGCAGGATATTCGAGGGCGTATGGATGAACTAAAGCAAAGAAATTTAGATGATACGATGATTTTTCCTGGTTATATTCTAATTTTTAAAAATTGTGTCTCAAGTTTACTGAAAAGTGAACCACATCAAGGAAAAGTACATGTAAAAATAAAACTGATAGATCAAAGACAAGAGAAAACATCAGGTTCGTATCATCCTGTAGACACTGTCATAATCAAAGCGTGATTAAGCCTTTTAACATGGGATTGGCCCTGCAAGTGATCCAATGTCAATACTTGTTCCATGTTAACCAACAATGGTGACATTTATTTGAACTCATCCGTCTTGTCATCTGCTAATAATAGCTATTGAATCAAATCATTAAAACGGGCACAGCCAGTTTGAACAATTTTTTTTGTATTTACCTCAAAGCAAACACAACAGGAGCTCTGTCATGTCAGTAGAACCTGATTATGGGTTCGATTGATGGGTTCATGACCTCAGTGTCATATCAAAAGGCAGGAAGTAAATGAAGGCCTGGAGGAATTATTGCACTCTTACCCATTACAAGTCCCACAACATCCTCAGGAAGCATCCATGGAGCTGAGCAGTGCCAAGACAAAAACACAACAGATAACAAGCCAGTAGGACAGTGTGCACACTTTTCTTTCTTTCTTTCTTTCTTTCTTTCTTTCTTTCTTTTGTTTTTTAACTCACTAGAAATCCACTTTGCTTGTATTGTTTTTGGTACCGTACAGAAAAGAGGACTTTTTTTTATAACATGAACTCCCTGCTTTTTCTGTGAGCCAGATGGTCAACCTAACGAGAAGGCACTCTACATTGGCTGCTGACAGAGGCAGAAAGAGTGGTTGTAGTTATTGCTGTGGAGGTTGTGTGATGGGCTTTTGGTTAGTGTTTGAGAGTTAATGTAGCAACTACTGCAGCCGTGGGAACATAGTGTGTATCAAATAGCCTGCTTTTTCCTATGATCAGCACACAATGAGGGAGCACTTCATCTCGGAATAGACTGATCATGCTCTGATTTTGAATAAAACAAACTAAACCAGGAAATGAAAGATGCAAATACCTACAAATTCAATAAATAATCAATAGAAAAGTACAGTATTTATTAAAATAAATACTTTTCCATTGTATATTTATTGATTCGTTGATTTATCTGTAAAAACATATGATGCTGGAATTAGCAGCAGGCTTTCTCAGTTAAGCATATAGAAAAGAATTAGATGGAAACAACTAGCCTGGCTCCGTCCAAAGAGAACGTCAGGTCATGAGTCAGCAGGTGAACCAACTCCCAATTGACTCACTCCAGCAGCCTGCTCCCCTCTCATTCAGACAGATAACTGCACCAATCTCAGCCGTTTATCTACGCTGTGGCAGGTTTGATTCGAAGACCAAAGGAGGTGTGTTACCAGTCCAAGCCACAAGTCACAACTTTGCTGCTTTGAGTGGTTGTAGGTCTATCCAGTTGGGTCATTTTGGTCTTTGGGTTTGCTGTTGATAACATCCCATGGGAATCAAAAAAGAACTGAGAATTTCTAGACAAATTCAGAATGGGACCAGCATGCCAGAGGTTGCTCATTGTTCCGACCACCCATTATTCTGACCACTCAGTCATCAAACAAATGCCTATTGATCTGAGGTCCCATTGCTCCGATGTCTCAATGGTCTGACAATACACTCACCAGTCTCTTTCACCTGCGGCTGTCTCATTTCATTACATTCATTTAGGCTATAGCCTATGATTTGGCTCTCTGTAGGGCTATCTGATTTCATGTCCCCGTTCCCTTGGCTAATTTATTTTCTACCGTCAGAGGCTATAATTTTTTAAAAATTTTCCTTTTCCCTCATGGTTAAGGTTAGGAAAAAATTACAGAGATAGGATGTAGCACTCTGTGTGTTTCGCAGAGATCCCAACTCCCTGAATGTTCCAGGAGTCTCCTGCATATTGACATGCCCGCAAATGAGATACAATCTCCCAGAATCTAGACCGAGTGATCAAGAGCACACCTGGGTAGAGACACCTTCCTGAAATGACTTTTTGCAGGCTGGGATGTCTGTGTTTCATGTGGTGGATGTGGACAAGGCAACAGTCACCGCTCCTTGAGGCCTTCCATGTATGGTCCAGTCACCAAGTATGACCCCAGTGGTGCTAAGACTGGTGAGCGTATTGTCGGATCAATGGGGACTCGGAGCAATTAGTTTTGCAATATCAGAATAACAAGCTGTCAGACCTATGGTGCATTTGTCAGAAGATTAGATAGTCATAGGTAACTCCTGCTAACTAGCCAGCAAGCTAACGTTTGCTGTAGCATAAGACTCGTTGGGGAGCAACTCTGCTGTGGCCGCTTGTCCTGGCTTGTGTTTATTTTGTTTGTTGTCACTCTCGCTTTTAAAACCAGTTTGAACTGAGTCAAAATGGTTGCAAGGAAAGTTGCAGGGGAGTAAACTGGTTGTTTCAGCTTGAGCTTGAGCCGACTGACTGTGTGGCTTGCAGACACTCTGTTGTCTGTGGTGGCGAGTCAGAGCCTAAGGCATGAACAGCTAATCAGCTCGTACTGACATTGCTTCGCTAAGATGGGTAGCGTAGACCGGCCAGTTAGGACAGAAAGTACAGAGGCATGGGAAAACAGAGATTTTGTGATACTTTCAGACCACTAATCACTTACTGATAGCTGTCTGTGGGTAGAACAATACTTTTTCCACACAGAACACAAAAAAGTTATTGATGTTTACCCTAAAGTTACCTACTGCAACTTCAATCAGTGCAAAAACTAAAATGTAAAACTACATGTTGTGGAATAATTGTATTCCCCACAATATATAGTTATTCCTTTATTATAAATATTGATTTAGTCATTTCTCAGTTAAATAATTGATTTATATACTGATGAAACAATCCATTGGATAATTGATCTCAGGTCACATTCAAACCTGAAATTGTACAGATTTTCAAATAAGATGTCATATAATCAGTAGAGAAAGTCTGTTGGTGTTGGTTGGTGGTGAAATACTACCAGTTTTATATTAACGTATGGAGCCATGCAGCATCAGGTCATATCTACGCTCATGAAAATGTCAGTTTCCTTTCCATTTTTGCCTACGAAATTTATGGTTATATTGTCTTGGGATGGTAGCAGCCAGGACCTCCCAGATAACTAGTTTTACAGATTCTGACATATAACCATTGTAAGTGTGAAACTGATTTCTGCTCCATACATATCTAAACACTTCAGCGGTTCAGTGATGTAATCCAGTTTTTACCTCTCCCAGAAGTCCAAGCAGTACAACATAAACTGTCCCAGCACCTCCCAGAAAGTTGGTGAGAAGAGGAAGTATGACGCATGCTAACTATGAATCATATATGACCCACCTAGAGGACTTGATTGTGTTTTATTTTTTATAAGCAGACCCAGTCCACCACTGAATGAAATCACTATTCAAACATGGGTAGAGGGATTATTTGTTCAAATTTGCCACTCAACTTTACAGTGACAGCCAAAAAAGACCCCAGACGGCCGATCTCAGAGAACAGAGGTGTATTGAGAATCTCAAAGAGGCTTGGCTGTGTCTCCGCAGGCTGATGTCTCGGTTTGTGATTTTATTCAATTACAGAGTATTTACCTTTCACATAATGTCAACACTGATGGAGAGCAGCAATGAGCAGAAATGAACTCACCTGTTCCTCAGCACACATATTATATTGTGTCCAACACACAAGTAAAATGACACAGAAGTAGGTTACATATGCACAGGCACACAGACACGCATATTGTAGCACAAGTTTGTTTAGCTCGGTCAAGACCAGCATACGCTCCTCGTTCCCTTCCCCATTTGATGTGTGAAAAGTGGAAGGAAATCAAAGCCATTTCCTTCATTCTGGCCCATGTGGGTTATGGTTCCCTGGGGCAGAAGGGGCGAGACTGGCAGTAAAGTTGAGCCTGCAGCGTCTGGGAAGCGTTTTGAGCACTGTGTTGCCAAAAACAACAGAGGAAACTGTTGGTCAAAGGTACCAACCGCAGGTAGGGAAAAGGAAGGTGATCCAAGCACTGAACTGTAATCTCCACTCCAAATAGTTTCATACTTTCATTCAGTGTGATTAGAGACCCTGAAATCCCCTTTTTCCTTTTTTTCTACCTAATTTTGTCATTTGATTAACTGAGTCACTAATTCTCCCACATTCATTCACTCACCTCAGGAGACAAGAAAAGTTTGTTCTAAACACAACTTGGATTGTTGAACTAGTTTTACACTATTCCGAGTTTTTCCTGTGATCTAGATATGATGCTTTTCTTTTCTCATTTAAATGCTAATAGCTTTTAGGACATCATCTACAGAAAGTACAGGGAGCAAAGCTTTTCTCCTATCTGGTGGCAGCACAAGGTGAGCACCTCTCTGTTGAATTTGAAAAAGGACTAAGACTTTTTGGTGGCGTAACAAGGCAGTTTGAGCTTTGTGTGGCGGCTTTTTGGATGTGTCGATGCACAAAAATATGTGGGTGTGTTTGTGTGTGAGAGTGTGTTAACTGCAGATATTTGCCTAATACTTTCAGGAATCAGTATTAGCCTACGTTCAGATGCCTGGCAATGAGGTAGTCGAAGCCAATATGAAACAAAGACCACATTGTGATTTAAATTCACCATTTTGAGAGATGGCCAAGGTCTGTCCAGCCCGTCAGGTTGCAATCAGAAAAGCACAGAAACCTGTTATAATGTGATTGACATTTGTCGGCAAAAAGTAGGGATTAGTATTAGAGATCTAGTAATTACATTGCAATTATTAATTCCAGTAACAATCCATTACCTTAACAATTTGGGCTAAAGATAAATTGGATCACTGCAGATGTTGAAGCTGTAGGGAGTTTCTTCATTAATTAAGATTTGTTTTGAGGCTGAAAAAGATGCAATATGTGAAAGTTTTGGTGAGTCTCTTGGTGTGACAAAGTTTAACAAGTTACGTAACTTATTACTTTAACTAACTAGTAATTAATGAGGTACTGTGATTTCTGTCTTCATAAAAAAATGTTGAATTTTTCTAGTAACTTGCCCAACACTTTCTGTGATATATGTTTCAGTTCAAGCAGAGGTAAGACAGTGATGATTTCTCCCCTGTGTGACACAGTACAAGCAGCCACCTCTATGCAACACAGGGTCACATCTCTCCACACACATTGAAAGCAGGATTCTGTTACGGACGATCTCTTGAACTGTGCAAGAATCACAAATGCTGATATAACACCTGGCGTCTGTTCGTGCCCCACAGGCAAAGCCGCACAGAAAGCAAAGTTCACACTCAACTGGAATGCGGCTTCTTCTGCAGAACATAACAACAACTTCATACACCGCTTGGATAGATGTCAACAGCAACTTAGAATCATGCACTGGCAAGATTTCTGTTTCAGATGTTACAGTTCAGGCCCATTTAGGAGCAAGCTCTTGGATTTCCATCAAGCAGAAAAAATCAACTACAGGCGAACAGGGCTGAACTGATTTTTTAGTGTCTCCTCCAGTGTCTGGACGAAGTGAAGAATGTGTGTTTTTAAAGAAGCTAAAGTCCCTGATTCTCACAATATCTGCCATGCCCTTAATAAATAGATAACTTGTCCTCAGAGGAATAGGTCTACTTAGAATAATTAAGCTGATCCTTTTGTGTTTGACTTCTGCCAAGTCACTTTAATAAAAGAACCTTTATGTCAGGTCAGACTCCAGAGTGAAAGCTACAGAGCCAATGTCACGACTTCGCATGAAAGAAAAGTTGAGCTCGACAGCTACTTTTGACCCCATTGAGCCAACACCTGACAACCTGACAAACTTTCTCTCTAACTCCCCGGTGGGCTTAATGGTGAATTGAGTACACGTAATTTAAAGCTCCACATTGAATGAGGAGCAGATAATGCAGGTGTGAAAGGACACTGAATGGAGTGTGATTAAAAATGGGAAAATGTTTAATTTTCTCAATGAGCTTTAGAAAATCTTCACAGGCGGCAACTCAGTGACTTTGAAGTGTCCAATCAGTGTTTGAATAGAGCAGCAAATTAAGCATTTTAATCGACATTTTCCGTGTACCATCAAATGAATTACAATTCTCACCCTTTTTTTCAAATCGGTGGGTACATAACCAAGATAAGACTTTTAATTTGTGATAACTTGGACCCAACAATCATTACATTGTCTGCCTTCTGAGTCACTAAAATTGACTTGGCAGGTCAAATACTCAAAGGAATGACGTCCACGTAACACAGCAATAAACTTGTATAATAAAACTTTTACCCAGTGAGTGGTCTCAGTAATGCACACTTTAAAAAGTAAAACCCAGGTAGGTAAAGGTGAACTTGTGAAGCCTTGAAAAGCGTCTCACTTGTTGATTGAGAGAGCGCATGTGGGCCCCATTTTAGCCAAATCCCACGGAACATTTCTCCTCCTCACCTCATGTGTGGGTGACAATGGTTGTTTGCTGGTTGTCACAGCGATAGAAGATGGATATACAGCGACTGATTTAAACACCTCCTTTGTCAGTGACACTTCAGCCATACAGCAGCTGTAGATGGATGAGGAGACCCGACATAACAAGCAGACATTTACACAGGAGCTTACTTTTTTGTATGTTTGTGAGTTTGCATCAAAGCAGTTAATAGAATTCTGTTCATTTTAAAATGTATTAAAAGCAACAGCAGTGGCAGACAAACTACATTACCTCATGCTAATTTCTAAAATCCTACAGAATACTATGTTCTTTGGCAACTGCTGCTGGTGATACAGTCTCTAAATATGTCTGTCGTCATCCTGTCTGCAGACATGAGCTGTATTTCTTTGGTCAATCAGTAGATATTGGATTTAAAGTGGTGTTTCTATAATAATGTTTTATCTTTCCTTAAAGTTTGGGTAGGCAGTTTATTTTTGGTGTCATAGCACAAAATTTTCAAAAGAACCTTTCAGCATATTGTAATTCAGATGGTATGAAAGAGCACTACACTTCTGCACATCTCCTTGGCTCCGTATTCAGACCATGACAGCCCAATCAGCGTGTGTTCCTATTGGCTGTCTATGCTGGGCTTCCTAGCGACAAGTGACAACATTTCAAGCTGTTTGGCTGTTGAAAAAAGTGACGTGCCTTATGCTCTAAAACTGGTGTCTAGCAACAAGAGTGTCTGCAAGCTGAGATGGAATGGTTCACTCCACTGCAACTCCCCCTGCAACTGTTTCGTCATGTCGTGAATCTTTGGAGGACACTGAACTTAAAAGAGAGGGCATCAACAAACGACATAAAACACAAACTGCAGCAAAACTGGAAGGGGAGGGTACAGCAGAGTTGCTTCCCTCAGAGTCTCATGCTACAGCTAGCTGGATTTCCAGACGTTGCCTACCACAACTTTAAAGCACCCTCGAGAAACTTTCATTTTGTGTTGGTTGCAACAGGACGTTTGGACAAAAGCAGTACTGCTGTCATAAATATCTCGTCTAGCGCCAGTATTTCTTTTGGAAGAGAGTGAAAGAAACAAACAACTCATTTGCACAATACCAGTGTGGCCATAAACATTATATAGAGAAAAATATCCTCCTGCTTCCAACCACAGATATAAAAAAGAGAACACTGGATCGATCATGCTCATGGACGATGATGTGAAACTAATTCTCTCCTCTGTTCTCTGTGTTATAAAGCATTTTCTAGTTTTTCTGCTGACTTAGTGGACTGGGGAAAGGTATCGTAAGGGACAGGATAGAAATCTGTAATTTCCTTGCCGATGATCTCATTTTCTAATGTAGGTAAGATGTGAGGCATTAAATTGAAATTGCTACATAACCAGTTAAAGGTTCCTTGTTGGGACTTAAAACTGTTTATCACAAGTGTTGTCACTGTATGTGACATATGGACTCTGCTAACATGTTCGTGTTCTTACAAGTTTAAATTTTAGTGTTTATTGTATCCCTTGTCTGTACATAAAGCAAAGTTTACTATTTCTTGTGTATCAATCACTCACCCTTAGTCTTGAATTGAAGAATATTTTTTCTTCTTTCCAGCTTTGGTCCACGGTAAAAATAAATTTTCCCAAAATGTGGGCCACTCACTTTTGCTGGCAGTATATAGAGAAACACTTTCAACACAACAAAACATTTAAAAGCATCCATCCAAAAATCTCAAACGTGTGGTATAATCCAAGTCTTCTTTATGGTGTTGTAGGCTCAGTATTTCCAAAAGACTGTTATTTTGGCTAAAACACCACAAAATCTAACATTTCTTAAATGGGGCTCCCTGTTGCATGCTTGGCCAAGCGCGTTTATTAGAAAAAGTTTTCTTCAAGCAGTTTTAGCTAAAATAACAGTGTTTTGGCATAATTGAGCATACGACACAATAAAGAAGACTTATACCACACAGAGCCTTTGAGATCTTTGGATGGATGTTTTCAGATGGTTTTGATGTTTTTAAACTGTATCTCCACACACCACCAGCAAAAGCAATTAAAGTAGGTGACTTGCATTTTTGGAAAAGAATATGTTTACTGTTGTTCGTTTAACGCTGGATGGAAAACATTTTGTTTCTTCAATTCAAGACATCTACAGTAAGGCTGAGTAAAATGAATAACACACAAAAACTAGTTTTGCGGTGAGATGTCACTTTAAAGGCCCTGACACAGCATGCTGAGAGTTGTCCACTGGTTAGCCTCTCTTAGTTTTCCCACCGTGTTCTGTAACTGCTGGTTCTAGTCTGCCTTTGGTGATGGTTTTTCAGTTGATTCAGTATGTTGAATTGGTGGTAGAACTTATAAAAGAGAGAAAGCACTGTGATTGGATGTTCCCCTACATTAATACATTCCCAGTTATTACAGATTTGCCTGTGGATGACTGTAGGATAAGTGACTTCAACATATGGAGCTGAAGAAGAGCCAAGCAAAGTTTTTAAAGCCCAAGGTGTCATGTAACTCCAGTTCTCAACAAAAGTTTTGAACAGTACAAGGTACAAAAGCACAAAAAATATCTTTAAAAAAAAGAAAAAATATCTAAATAACAACAACAACAAAAAAAAGCTTTGCAGCTTTGCTCATTGGCCGCCAGTTATCATCCACTTCTCCTCAGGTCCATGAGGTGTTTCAGCATCTTTTAGCTGTTTGGATTTTCTGCCTCGCAGATTTGACAGAGCCAGCCAGTAATCATAAAAGGGATTATGGCCTTGAAGTGCAACGCAGTTTTTCTGCTTTGTTAGCATAATGTCCTGAAGTTTCTTGGATAACATTTTATTAACACCATGGCCAAAAACATAAAAAGTTGTTCCATATCTTGTGTTTGCAAAATTGTATAATATAAATATCCATTTAAAAGGTAATACATTAAAAAAAAAAAAAAAATCAGTGTTGTGTTTACAGCTGTTTGCTTTGGCTCAGAAATTAGATGATGCAGGTTTAATTCCCATTTTGTAAAACTACAGCTTTAGCTCAGCAAATCATCCACAGCCTACAGCAGCATCTGCTCATGTGCTCATACAGGCTGATATTTTGTTAAATTTGACTTAAATCAGTTTTTCTATTAATTCTAATGGCTATCAAATCATTTAGTCGTGCTTTATAGATACCTTATAAATCATTAACAAGATCAGCTTTTGTGCTGCCAGGTGGTGGAATCTCACTTTGGTTTTAAAACAGTTTGAGACTTTAAGTGAAGAAAAGGGCTGCAGACAATCTGAACCAAAATCTGCTGACTTACAGCTGCATCCAAGTAAATAGCTGCTTATTACGTTTACTACTGTAGACTGGATGCCTTATTATGTGAGAAACTGATAAACACAACATTAGTCCTAAAATTTATTATATAATTGTCCTAGAACTAATGCGTAAAGTCAATTTATTAATAACCACTGATAAGTAATAGTTTAATTATATCAGTGGACGATTTTAGACAGAAATGCAACAATTTTAGAATATTATTGCAATTAGTGTGATAACAAGGATAATTTAATAAGAAATAGTGATAATAATAAAACTTCAGTGTTGTATTTGGAGGAGTCGTGTCTATTCTTTGCCCCGGCATGCTCCTCTGACAGCATGCAGAGGTATAATACGGCAATAAATCATGTGTCGCCCCGGCTGGCTGCCTGATGGGCGGCTCGGCTCCGCGCTGCCCGCCCTGTGGGTGTGTTTAAGGCAAATGGGCCTCTGCATCCACCTGCTAGCACCCTGCCTCCGTACAGTCAGGAGCGCCCAAGTTTCCAGCGGAGCACACGCTGCGCGCCTGGACCTCTGTACGCCACAAGGACTTTGTTTGCAACTGCTTTTTCCCACGAGATGTTGATTGTGGTCGTGCGACGACAAATTCCCTCCGCCTCGCGCTCTCGCACAAGATTGACCTAGACCAACATTTTCTCCCTTTTTGAACTGTCAAATTTTTCATTGTACATTGACCACTCCGGGGCCAATAGCCGCGCACTGTGCACAGGTACAGACTGCGCTCCTGAGCAGGGACTCTTCTCCAGCTGCACCGGGATTTTCTGTTGTTTTTATTCGTTTGGACACGAAAGTGAGCGGTCTGTTGGGATTGGTTTGTTCAATGACTTGCAAGGCTGAATCCGAAGTTATATTCGGAAAGCTGTAACCATAAGGTAAGCATTATTGTAATGTTGTCTTTCTCTCTTTCCCTCTTTCTTTTTTTAACCTGCTTTAGTAGAAGATTACAGAAGGTTGAAAAAAATAACGTTACCTGTCCCGCAGCTGCGCGCTTTTTGTTATTTCTTATTTTATTCTTTCAAGCATTCCCCAATTAGGCAACTGTTTTGTTTTCTCTTCTTCACATTTCAGTAGAATTGTCTTCTCATAATCTTTAATTGATCACAACCTGATTTCTTACATGAATCACAGCTATTTATTTCACTGCTTTTCAGTTTACCGTGCGCCCTAATTACACACCAGACTGTTTACAATTCTGTCGCCCATGTGTAGCCAAGGCTGCCAGTCTGTTACACGCAGATTTCAGTCGTTTCAGCAATATTAAATTTTTTTGCTCTCCATTTACATTTTGTACTCTTCACTGCGGTCGAACACAGCGGTGAAATTTTATTATTATCATCGCTTTAATTGGCATGTTTTCAGCATCCGTTTCGGGAAGGAGTTTTATTTGCCTCAAATGTAGCCTAATTTTCTAAAAATCACAAATCATCATCAGTCTGTCCTTAATGTTCTGGAAAAATGTGGATCCTTTAAATAAGCAGTGGGATCAGGAGGCTTATATCGCAACTTAACGCACACTGAGCTCTGACCAACTTGTCTGTGACCAGCCGATATGTTTAAGTTTCAAATGATGCATGATATTTGTCCAACATGTGGCTGTTAATAACTTATAGATGCAAACATTTAGGAGACTGAGAGCATCAGCGGCTGTGATATGATTTTTTCTTGTGAAGATTTAAAGCTGTGGAACTCACATGGTGGTTTAGTTACAGTTTTCCTGACGTGGTCCTTTTGTAAACTTGAACTTATGTATTCATTGCACAACATAAAATGACTCAGAGTGGTGATACTTAAATTTATGTGAGTGCTTCAGCCTCCTCCGTGTCATTTGTGAGCTGTACCTTGTTTGATTTCATTCGCTTGTGCAAAGGACTCGGCCTCAGTCTCAGAATAAACAGCTGGATGGTTAACAAATTGTTAGTAAATAGTTGAGGTTTAAACAGCTGGCTGTGCTCATAAAGCCACCTCAGCCAAGCAGTCTGAGGGCTCTTTGGCTCAGATGACGTCTCCAACTGTGTGTTTGAGATGGAGTCCCGGTTCGAATGTTCAGTGTTTGTAGTGGACACATGGGGAAAAAGCTTTGTAGACTGGGAGTGTGTCTGACCAGTGAGGTCAGGATGATGCTGCTGGAATAGAGCCAATTGAAGAAAGTTAAACTGACCTTATGTGAAAAGATTTGACGTAAAATGAGTAAGGGCAAGAGGTGACTTGTTAGACAAGTCTTTCTGATGATTTGTGGCGCATGTGTGGATCATTGTGCTTGCTCCCTGGTGTCCATCACTCATTAACTCAAGACTTAATTGATGACCACATCTGCATTGTTTGGAAGACTTGTTAAACTGTGGCAGTTAGCGTGTGAGCCTGTCATCATTTGTAACCCCTAAAGTGAGCCTTTTAGGAAGAGGTTAATCTTTGATTTTAGACTGGACCAAGCACAACGTTATGACTCTTTGTTGAGTAAGTGTGAGGACGTGGTGTAACCTAGCATTAGATGAACCTATAATTACAGAGCAGCACATACGTATACTGTCATGGAGTAGGAATGTGTTTTGTGTGCGTGGAGAGGAGAAGAAGAAGCGCAGCGTGAGCTTTCCATCAGTTTGTCACACAGGCAGATACTCAGACAAACATAATTTTTACCAAATGGAAGTGTGTAGACGTCTCTGAAAGCTTGGCTCCTCTGCATCTGGACTCATCAGTTTTGTGAAGCACCCAGAGATCTGGGCGTAAACTCCACTCCTCGATGCTGCATCGCTAAAACTCCCATGGATGGGGCCCGTGGGAGCCAGGAGTTTGACATGTCACATGAATCAATCGAGGAAAACAGGCCTATTGTGGTGTATTTTGTTTTGCAGTGTTGAGAAAGCATCTTCTCATCTCATGTGTTTGTTGTTGTTTGTTTTTTTTTGTCTCTGCAGAAATTGTTTTAAAATAATCTTTGTGTGCTATTGGAGTTGAGTCGACCATGCAGCTGGACGGTCTGTGGACGGTCCATGCCCTCCTGGCACTGTCCAGCTTCGCTCTTGGGAACCCAGTGATCAGTGACCCCCTGGCCGCACCCCGCGTCTTCATCTCCTTCAAAGGTAGGAACCTCATCCTCCACTCTCATTCCTCATCCCACGCGCTGCCTGTCCTTCCGAGTTTGCAGCTAGTGTTCTGACGTTTCCAACAAGTCTCATTTTATGCTGGATTACGAAACTCTGTTTGCTCATTGAATGACTGATGGCATGACAGTTGTGTAATTGGAGCAACTTTCCCTTCGTTAAGTGCTGAAGGTTTTTGCAGAGGAAGAGCGAGACTCTCATGTTACCACAGAGCAGACCGAAAACAAATCATGCAACTTTCATTCACTGCCCCCTCCTCAGACCTCTAGGCATTGTAACAATCACCAGATGCTTCCACTGGATTATGTTGTACAAACAATTCAAAACTCAAACAATGACTGAGCACATGCACATGTTGAGGGTTGTGTGTGTCTTGATCGGACTCCTTTTGAAATATACATGATTATTGTTTTAGTTAATCAAAGAAGGCGTCTTTATCTTCAATCATCTTTATTGTGGAATCCCTAAATTGGAGCTACAGAGAGAGAGACGGGATAATGAGGAGCATGTAATAACTCTACCACCATTATGTGATTATTCCCTGGTGAGGCACACATGTACTTTAGGGGGCTGTGCTTGTTCCTTTGCGCAGCCGTTCAGATTAGGTGAGATGGGTTGCTGGGTTCTGAGGGGTGCAGAGTGAGAGAGGGTATTATCAAGAGCAAATTGCCAGGATCAGCCAAGCAGAGCGACGTCCCCGAGGTCTGTCCTGCTTGGAGATCAAGCCTTTGATTAGCATCAAGAGAACAGCAGAGGGAGCGAGCGGCAGCGCCCCTGTTTGCTTTGCTTTCCCATTCCCAGCGCTCCCTAGTACAAGTTGACTTAATTAAGTGGACTGGCACAGTTCATTTTCGGAGGCGTTTTCCTGTTTTAATCAAGTAGGATTTAACACATCAGTGAACTCACATCCAGAGCTCAGCAGTTTTTTTCTAAAAAAAATCCAAATATAATTTTAGTCAGTCCTTTATACAAATGCTGTGTTTTTTGTAGAGCTCTACAAATTATCTTTTTCTTTCGCTCGACAGGCATTTCTGTGAGCAAATTCATTGGAAACTTTTATATGGGTGCATCTCTGGATGGCTGAGCTCACTCGAAATATGTTTGAGAGCAGCCGACTCCAGGCACAATTCTTTGGCTGACAAGCAGGGTGGAAAAAGCTCGGCTCTCCTGCTTACCTGTGTGTGTTTGCTTCTCCAGTCAATATAAATTTCACAGTCTACTGCTGCTGCCTCTCTCAGAGGAATGCACCCCCCTCTCCATTCAATATTATGACTCTCTCTCCCTTAATTGCTTTTTGAGAGGCCCATGTAGTTCTTACCTTGGCAAGCTGGCTGCACTTCCCCTGACGCATCATGATGGTGTTAAGTTTTTGCTTGAGCTGTTTGGGAAGGCAATTTGTCTCTGAGCAGCAACTTTAATGGAACACAGAAGTAAGACAAGTGTGGACAATGAGCATGAGACTGAGGGAAGGAATGTGCTAATTATCAGTCCCCTCTTTATAATTATTGATCATAATAATAGTGTCACACTGTGAACAAGAAACTTAAACTGTACTTATAAATCCAAACATTTCTCAGTCAGAGTTGAACCAAGCACATGTTCAAAACTAATTAACTCAGTAGCTGAGGAGCGAGGTTCACAACCATGACCTCCATCTGGGAGGCCCACACTTCCCCCATTAAAGCAGGTAGAGTAAATCACAGAATCTAATTGCTTTGCTTTGGCTTCATGTAGTGTGCACAGCTTTTATGACGGGCAGAACTCCCTCTGTGGTATTGGAAAAAGCCAACACAGTCTCAAAATTTTCTCGGGATATTGGGTGAAAAATAAACAAGTCCATTCAATAACATTAGAGTTAAGTCCGAGGGATAAACCTTGGGAGTAGACTTTGCTCGGGCTTATCACGTCTTTTGCGCCAGTAAGCCGAGGAGAAAGGGCAGAGTTAGCGAGAAGAAAGAAGTCTGCCTCAGTTTAGACAACAGAGATGTAATCAATGTCAGATGAGCAAATGGAGTGTTTCACAGAATGAGGAGATGGAGTGAAGCAAAAGTACCATAAATAATCGGTTGACATTTTAAGGTTAGTTGAGACAAGTCTGCTGTTGCCAGTAAACCCCCAAGAGAGAAATCATAAGAAAAAGTCAGTCTGGAACTGCTGAGAAGCTGATAGTAGAGAGAAGTTTACAAATGCTGTGCATTACTAGTACAGTGAAATCAAGACACTGGATTGTAAAAGTTTGTTTGAGAAAGAAATCATTTATTTTGTCTTCATTGAACTTCTGGTAGGACTGCCGCAAATGTTCATTTTGCTCATTGACTATCTGCAAATTATTCTTTCAATAAATCAATTAATCGTTTTCTTATTTGACTGTCAGAAAATAGTGAAAAACGTCTGCGATAGTGTCCCAAAGCTCAAGGTGAAATATTGAAATTCAGCCATCAGTCAAAAAACTCAAATGTATCGTTCTTTTGCCACATATGATAAACTGTATAAACTGTTTACCTGTCATCAAAATAGTAACAATGACAATTGACTCAATAACCAATTGATCACTGCACATTAAGTTGCATTTACAAAATGACAAATTTTTGTAATGGCACCCCTCACTCTGTCAATGGAACAATCACAATCTGGTATCTTTTAACATAAATCAGCTCTGTAAGCTCTCTGAAGCCATGCCAGTGTTAAATTTAATGATCATGATTGTCTTTATATCCAGGGCAGAGTTGTAATGTGGCATATAGTAAAGCCCTCATTCCTGATTACATTGTGTTCAAAATTTAGTGCCTCTGAATCAGCCCATTTTTAAGCTGCCCATCACTGAAGTAAAACACATGTGAAAGGATTATGTGAGAGCATCGTCTCTCCGTGAGACTCCAAAGTCATGCAAGTGCCTTTGTAGCCTAAATCCATTAAAGAAGAAGTCATCTTATTTCTATGTAGAGTTTAGACTCTTGTTTTATCGCACTGTGAGGTCCAGAAAACCTCCCGTTTTCTGAATGGAGAAAGCGCTCCTGAGGAAAGTTTTGCAAAGAGTGTAACATTACTGCTGCTGGCCCACATTGCCTCCATGACATGTTTGAGTTCATGCATTAAGCAGATCCAAATCTAAATTCATGCTTATGGCTCTGCGACTTCAGACCTTATACCACACATAAGCCTCTGGCCTCAACTTCATTCACTTCAATTCATCACAAAACATCATATTACTGCATGCAGCTCCATGTAGAATTGAAGTAAGCTGCAGTTCAAGCTCTAAATGCAGTTGTTTACAAGGAGGGAGGAACTCGCAACTAAATGCATTTAGTGATATTTTAGAGATCTTTAAACAAGGGCTTTTTTTAGTCTGCTTAGATAAACAGACAGCAGGTTCAGAATGAACAGAGGCACAAGGTCAAGAATCTCCATGATAGTAAATTTTCACTCTGAAAAGCCACGCAGACATAATTTACAGCTGAGGGTGGAGCCATGCGGGAATTAACACAGTGCACCTCTCACTTGGTGTTAATGAAATTTGAAACGGCTGCGCTGATAACTACAGCAATGGAATTACGGTGGCTCAGTACAAAGGAAAAGTCCTTTACATACCATAACGGACCACAGGATTACACGCTCCCCCCCCCCCCGCTCAGTACGTTCAAGGCCAAATCCACAGATCCACAGAGACAACACCAATATGTGGGTCAGATTTGTCACAACACACAAGATCACCGCTGCCAGGGCAGGTGGCAGCGAAAGGAAGCAACTCTGGCTCATCATTATTCCAAACATTTCTCATCTGCACGCCCCCCTGTGAAAGGCTAACAGCAGGCTCCTATTTTAACTCCTCAGCAAAGTCTTTAGTCTATATCTGGTATGAGTGTATGAGTGTATGAGTGTGTGTGTGTGTGTGTGTGTGTGTGTGTGTGTGTATGGGGGGGAGTTATTGCCACCCTGTCACTTATACTAGTAAATGTTTAAACTGTTATTGCTTTTTTTCACACAATACATTCCAGTGGTCACTTTCCTCTCTGTGCTCCTGAGGCATACATTAGTGGTCATAATTGTTTTACTGTCTTATCACTGCTGAGCTGATTGGTTATGACATCATGCATTTTTGAGGCCTTCACACAATATTGACTGAAAGAACAACTATAATGTGGTTTCTTTGTCTTCACTATTAAGTAAATGTAACCTGACTTTTACATTTGCTCAAGGCGATGATCACTAAAACTTTCTGTTTAGTTGCCTCTTTGTGTAATTTGCAGGATATTTCAAGCATATTGACACATCTGTCACAGTTTGTGCAAGCACAATACGAGGAAATGAGAAGTTGGACCCAAATGTGGACAGTTTAAAAGATTTAATAACAAAAAGCCCATGTACAACAGGCTCATGAAATAGTGAGGCAGGCAAGAGTCTAAACAGAGACAGCAGTCCAACAGCAGCAGACAAAATCCAAGAGGGAGATGGCAAGAATCAAAATCTCAAAACAGGCAAGGTCCAGGTAAAACAAGGAAAAGATCCAGAAACAGGCAAAGCTAAATGAAAAAGGTAGATGCTGGCACACTCAGTACAAAGACAAACTCACAAAGATGAGTGAAAAATATGACACGAGGAGGTAAAAAACCTAAACTAAACTAACTAACCTAAACTAAACCCAAAGCAGGACACTTCTGTCCTAATTTTAACACTGTAGTTTTGTGGAACCACGTGCAGAGGCCACAAACCCACTGTCCCAGTAGTCTGGCATCGCTGATGATGTTTGGCTGCGATTTTTCATTATTTGTTTGTGATGGCTGAATCTGTATCCCACAGCAGCAGCACAGTAATGACTGACAAAGCACTGAAAACCACTATTACTTTGGCCATGTCCCAGACCTCAGTCTCATGCCACGATGGCTAAGCCAGGTTATATTTAGTGTAAAACTCCTCTCTCTCAGCAGGCACACAGCAGTCATTTGTAGCACCGTGGTTAACCATTGAACATAGCCGGCAGGGTGGTGACGGTGGTTTAAGTGCTAACGCAGCTTCGTCAGGCACAACTTCCACTCTGCTCTGATTCAGCAGTCAAAACTGTCACTTTATTGTGAGGTCCTGGTTGGCCAGATGCCTTCTGTAACTGTGTAAAACATTTTGTTCAAAACATAGGAATTACACTGAGGTGGAGTAGAGACGATAGCGTGCCGAAGCAAAAGGGGGATGTGGGGTGAGGTCATAACCGAGCCCAGTGTTCTAGAGGCAGTGTTAATCCTCCTGTGAATCTGAGAGGTCACCCAACACACACACACTCACACGCACAACACCATACTATAGAAGCAGAATATGTTTCAAAAGTTGCGCATCGCACACATGCCTTGTTTTTTAGTTCATTAGTCCAGAAAGAGGAAGGAGAGAAACAAAAATAAACAAAAAGCAAAAGAAGAAGTTGAGAGTTACACTTTGAAGTGCAATTACCTCCCTGGCAAAGCTGAACTCGCTAGATTTAATATCTCAAACTGTCATAGTGTTCTTTATTGAATTTCAATCAAAATCCTACAATTGTCCTGAAGTAAAAAATGTGATTGCTGACCGTCTGCAGTTCCTGCCAAACTTGAGGCCTGGATGATGATGATTCGTTAAACGTGTTATCTTCAACAGTCTTAGGTTGACAGGTCAGGAATCAGGAATTGATTTGCTGTCTGCCTGTGAGCCTGTTACCTAGACTACACACCCTATTTTGTGGATGACTGATGGGACCATGTTTACACTTATTTCTGGACCAGTGGGTATGTTGTTTTTATTGGAATGCAGTGAAGATGATCAAAGCAGATGGAGGAAAAAAAAAAGGAACAATGCACTTAGAATGAAGTTTATTTATAACACTGATATTGCACAGCCCAGTAGCCGTGGTTAAATGTTGGAATTTTACATTTCTGCCAATCACAGATAAGGACAACAGTAGTGACCAAGTAATTTTTGTTTTGTGGTGACAAAGCCAGCTCAGTCATTTTATGTCAAAATATTATCTTTTTCTTCAGGTAGCCCAGGGTTTTTTCTGTCTGAACTTGATCAGACTTTAACCACAAGGCATAAAGTTTCAGAGAAATAAATGTAAAGTAACTTAAAGCTTATTTGTGGTTTACATAAACACGCAGTGCCAACATTAATTCTGGCAACTGGATTGCGGCACAAGTGGAATTCCATGTGAGTTTGACACAGATTCTGTATTCACTGGTTTTAAAACAAACCTCCACTCTTTAGCTTTTTGTGTTCCATATCTGTATCCATAAAGCCTTGGATTTAATGTAAACTATGAAATCAGTCGGCCATGTGAATCATTATTAAAGAAGACGGCACTGCTCCTATTCTCACCCCTTTCCTTGTCAGGTGTATGTGTGGGACTGATGTGTGATATTCCTCTGAAAAGACGGGCCCGTTGGCGCCTTTCAGCACATTGACCCTGAATCCAGCAGTATCTCGTGTCCGTCTTTGATGTTGCCAGTTTCCCTCTGCAAATAAAATTGTGGTCACAGTGTCATCCCACCGCGGTGTCAGCCAACCATTAGTGCTGTCTGTGCCTCCCACCCAGCACTGATGGTGCAGCTCCTGGAATATCTGTTTTATTCTCTCCTTCTCATGGCTGTTAAAGCCACACAAGCCTTTCTTTATGATGGCTGATGAATTGAGTCATTGTGTTTGAGTGTTATAGAGTATAGCCACTTGGCACCTTACTCTGCTTGATTCTCATGATATATGGCTGCAAGTTTGTTAAGGGTATCACAGGCAGCTTGGGTGGTCTTTATGTTTGATAAAAGAGGAAATGGTTTCAGTGCCTGTCTCTGGGTTGTCCAACATCTGGCCTGTGCTTGTATGATATATTGTTTATATGCAGGTGTGGAATTGTTT
>JAQLOL010000012.1:27215775-27233836 GCA_029783665.1 Naso thynnoides | reverse complement strand
TTATTTATGGTCCTGCAATTGTTTTTTTTTTTAAAGCATTACACGAACCATTACAAACAGACCGGAGCTGGTGCAATTATGTCTTTTATGTCTAAGCAGAATATGAGCAAACAGGTTGGAGCAGTAAATGATCCCACATGCTCAAATCAAGTAATAAGACATTACTCGGTTATTTTCTGTAATCACAAAACCTGCCAGGCAAGGTCCTTCTCTCGCTCTGGTAGCTGGAGACCATGTCAGTCACATCGTGGGATCCCTGTCAGGTGTGATTAAACTTCATGAAACTTTTCAGTGATGTGAAGAAAACTGTCACTCAACATCTTTTGTATTATACCATTTGCTCAGGAAACTGTAAACAATGATTTTCTGTTCTCAGGCCAGACATATTGGTTGAACCAAGCAAGCGGTCAGGTTCATCTAAGCCTGTGACTTGTAACAAAAGTCCAGCTTTAACGTTGGGCCTGTTTTGAGGTGGCGTAATCAAGACTTCCTGTGGGATTTTGTGTCTTTTCTTACCTGTGAAAACAGGGCATTAGGGAAGACTGGATAAACAGGTTGAGGATGCAGACTTGGCTTTGTCTCTGTAACACTGCTGGGGCTTAACACTGTATATTCTTAGCTCTAGTATTTCTCTTGTGGCAGATTAAGGTGTCAGGTAGAATAATGGTCCAGACGGATTAGATGTGTTCGTAGATCCAGCTCAAACCTGCATCCAGGTATCATAAAGGGTTTACACTTAAGAATGTTTTTCAAATCGTTTTTAAAGCTTACTTTACAGAAAGCACTGCAAATCATCAGAAAAGAAGAGTAGGATGCCGTAGAAGTGTAAGACTATGCAAGGGAAAAATTAATTCAGTGGCTCCTTTTGATTAAACCTCTTGTCAGCAGTTCCCTCGTAGCAAACTTGTCAAAGTACTTTTTTTTTCTGTCCCTGTACAAATGATCCCAAACACCGCAAACTCTCTTGTATAATTTCTCCCCCCGCTGGCTGTGTATGGCCGCTCGTATCATATTCAGAGGCCGGTGCTGGCATGCCAGCCTTTGAAGGGATCTGCAACCCCGCACAGGCCTGTGGCTCCAGCCCTGCACACCACACCACCCCCTCCCTGCTCTGCGTTAAGCTACAAGAAGCTCGCTCTTTGCTACAAAAAGCTAAGTCATCACTTGTTCGCTCTGTTTCTCTCCTCCTGGCTCCCAAACAGTTATAGCGAAGTTGTAAACTTTGAAGCTTTCATCTCAAGAACTACCTCATGTCACCCTTGAATCTCCAAATCAATAATTCTTTTTCTCACAATAGCTGCACTGGAAAACTTTCTCACTGAGGTCTCTTTTCTTGAGTTCCGTTGAATCACACTTTTTTCTTGCATGGACACTCTGTGATCGTATACGGGAAACATTGGATCTTAATTATTTGACTTCACTTGACTTTTGGCATGACGCAAACAAAGAGAGAGAGAAAGAAAGAGAAACATTTCTGACGCTCAGCTTGAAGTTTTTTTTGGATGAAAAGGAGTTGAGAAAAATACTTCACTTTTTGCTGTTAGTCGTGCTGTGACAGGCACAGGTAAATCAAAGACCTGGAAGGAGGAAACAGATGCTGTTAACTCTGTGTCCTCTGTTGGATAAGTGCTCCCCAGCACACTGGTAGAAACCAGGAGAAATTCATGCTGTGCTTAAAGATCATTTTCAAAGCACAATTCATCATGCAAGAAAGGCAAAAGCATGAATTATGGTAAGTCCAGATATTTATACTATATGTTTCTGTGGCAAACAATTCCTCTTAAATCCTCTTCAAGTTGTCATATTGGCATTTAAGGTGTACTGATTAATTCACAGCGTTAACTCGTGCAATAAGCAACTTGCAAAAGAGCCCATTTCACCTAAAGAGATGCATTTGAGTGTCACAGTCAATGCTGCAGGTGTGCACACTGCTTGCTTTGTTGGAGAGACCTCTCTGTCAGGAATTATGTTATTATTTAACATGTAGAAAACACGTGTATTAAGTCAATTTCAATAACCCTTCCCTTTTTAAATAAACCTAATCTAAAGCTTAAATCTGCTCATTACCACCTAATTTAGCTAAATTTGTTATATTTGTAATTTTTTGTCATGTATAAACCTCGTGTTTTAAAGGCATCGGGGTATTGTGAATATAACAGAGCAAAATATGAATCAAAAATGAAAATTATAGTATGATAGAAGTAAAGGTACTTTACTGGTCACATATACACAATGTGCAGTGAAATTTATTCTCTGCATTTAACCCATCCCTGAGGAGCACTGGGCAGCCACAGTGCGGTGCCCGGGGACCAACTCTGGATTCTAAGCCAGTACCTTGGTCAAGAGTTCTGACTGGAGATAGACCTAATGTACATGTTTCGATAAAAACATAAAAACATAAAAACAATGTGTATGCGCATTTTTTATTCACACAAGCACTACGAGCAGTCAGGAGCAGGTGTAGATTTTGTTAGTACCTATGAAAAGATCCGAGCTACAATAAAATGTAGATGATCTAAAAATCTTTACGTGTTTTTGACTTTTAGATCTTGACTGACTGTGACTTGGTTGGTGCATCAAGAGTAAATGTAAGGTCAGGTTTCACAAATGCCCAAGTTTACAACTGTGTCATAATTATGTAGACCTCTTGTAAGGATGGTGTACTTCCTGGCCGATGAGAGTGCAAGTGAAAGTTTGCTCAAAGCAGCTCCATGTATGTGTAGATCCCCGAAGACATTAAGTATATGAGAGCTTCTCGGAAAGGTCAAGTGGGAGGGCATGACTCTGACTATGGAGGTCAAGGCCACCGCCCCCCTCTCATCTCCAACCTCAACATAATTTCTCACCCTCTGTCAGTGGGGGATTGTGTTTCAGATGCGTCTCGCTGCCTCAGAGTCGAGGCTTGGGCCCACTGAAATGACCTCTCTTCTTTGAGGTCTGCAGTGAATACAGCCTGTCTGGGACAGTGAGCTGTACTGTAACCTCAGAATAAGGCAAAAAATAATGATAAAAAAATAAGACAGATTGCACACAGTCGATAGGCTAAGTGTTTAACAGGACATTTTTAGTAGCTGAGGCAGAAATACTGCACACATAACTGACTGTGCATTGGGCTCTGCTAAAATGAAGTACACACGTTTGTTACCAGTTTCCATCATTTGACCATTTTCTTTTCCTATCTTCCTGGTGCAACGGGATCAATCCAGATGCACTTTGTGTTTTATCACTTATGCAGATTTTGCACCATATACAGTACTGTAGTATGAAACTGGCTTTGTTGCAGCAATATTTTTTTAAAGGTAGTTATTGGATAAAACAGCCAATAGGGTGTTTACAGTTGACTGGCACTCAATCTTTGTTTCTTGATCATTTTGATAAAGGTTACACTAATACTGAATATAAATGTTACCTTGTAATTGCGTACCAATGATTGTGATTTTATTTGATGACATATGGATTAAATAACTATTAAAATAACTGAGTATCTTCAGAATACATGGCTTCTGAGAACAAAAGCTACGTATAAATGAACTCTTCAGCAGCAAGTTGTGCTTCATGTAATGTATGGTGTGTCTGGTTGCTGTTAATAAGTAGTTAATCAGTGCAATTAGTTCATTAAATCGATTGGGTTACATAACAAATCAAGAGGTGAAACGTGATGAGTGTGAGTGTGATGAGAGCCAGATATGGTGAAATTTGGCTTTATGTTATAAGTTCAGAAAAAAAACCTACATGATAAAATACAGAGTGCAGGAATTTTTATTGGTTGAGAATTAAGGATGAAATTTATGTTAGTTCTGTAGACCAGCATGTACTGAACTTCAAGCCATGCTCACAATTTTTTTAGAAAGTCTGAGGGGGATGTAGAATATAGTTTAAGTTGAGAACACAGAAACTTAATCCTAAACTGGTCATTGTTTTAAAGTCTACTCAGGCATTGAGAGGAAATTGCAGTCAGCATTTCACCCGGTCCTTTCAGCATGTTTGTGCCTTCTTCACATCTTCATCTTGTCAGTGATGAGGTCATAAACTGTTCCACCTTTGTAAGTGGAAATGAGGCTATTTGGAAGTAACACTGAAGAGTTTAGCCCATAAGAGCACTCAGGCATAATTCAATGCATGTACTTTGATGCCTTTGTATTGGCGTGGTTTTGAAATGCTGATTTGGAGATTTCCCACTTGTTGCCTCCTGCCTGTTGGTGGAGTAGGTGTTAATTGCAATATGTGTGGATGGACTCTCATTCACATCTATTGAGGCCGAGCCGGGGCCAGCAGTGACCCCCCGACAGGCTGTTTTTTGTCAATGACCCATCCTTTCAGGCCCCCTCCTGCGGCGGTGCCTCCTCTTGATTGGCGGAGGAGTGAAATACTGGCATGCAGTTCCCCTTGTTGTTGTTGTTGTTGTTTGGCGTCGCCCACACACTCTTCCCCCTGTGAAGGTCCTATAGCTGCAGGGGTGTTTGTGTAGGTTTGCCTCGTATTCACAGAAGTTCATTCACTTTCTGGGAGACCTGGGGGTGGGCGTCAAACTGGCATCAGGCCTTTTCTGTCAATGAATGCGGCGCACAGCATCCCGCAGGCCTTTCTCTGTGCTGCCTATAGACGCCTCATTCCAGGTCCAAGGAGCACCGCTGTGGAGCTGCAAAGGGAGGACAGCGGTTTAGAATGGAGGTGAAAAATGAGGTGCTGTGATGGAGGGAAAATGAAAGTCAAGAGGAGAGCATTGTTTACATCCTCCCCTCCAGCCTGGCATGCTGCCAAACCAGTGGTGGGCGATGTGTCGCAACATAAAGGCGCTGAGGATTATGAGCATCAGGGGTAATGTTTGTAAAACTATTTGGTAATGCCTTAATGTTGCTCACTTTGTTTAATCACTCACCCGCCTTCTTTGATTCTCTGATCTCCCTGCTTGTCTGAGCGGGATGTACATGCTCTTGAGTTCTGCAAGTCCCTTCATTGTTTTGTAAATCTTAAGATGAGAGGGGGTGGCATTACTCTGTGTGCTAAATCCCTGTTTGACTTCTTAACTCAGTTGCTTGTTTCCCTGCTTAGCCCTTCAATGCAGGGTTAATGAATACTTTATTGCCACTTTACTGTGTGGATCTTAGTGGCTGTATTTAATATCCCCCCAGGGATGTCCTGTGGCGTTTCCCAGAGTTTCGGAACAGCCTACTTTGCATTTCCTTTCTGTGAGAAGACAAACGGGCCCAGACTCCAAGATGAACCGCTCTGACAGAGGGAGGGTGAGACAGAGAAAAGGGGACAGAGAGGCAGGCAGAGTGCAGGCTTGGATTTCACTCTTACCTCTCTCCCTCCAAGCTCTGAATCAGTCCAAAGTCTCTCTTGTGGGCTACAGTGAGGATCAGGTTTTACCCCCATTAGTCCTCTCCCACCTTCACAGTTTTGACATGCTTATGTTTTACCTTCCAGGGTGAAAATAAAAGACAAACAGCAGGGGAGCTCAGTGAGGAGTGGGGGTTGCAAAAAGTGCAGAAAAGTTTGTTGGATGAGCTTTCCATGGCAGAAAGTTGCACACAGAGAAAGTCCTGTCAGTAACTGTGCACTGTTGGACGCGTCCAACTGCTGAGCTGTACTGGTGTGTAATCAGGCAGCCATCCATGCATTTGTCACCATTGTGGTTGGCTGCTGCCTTCACTGCTAGAACAAACATCCCAACTCCACCTCAGGTGGGTAATGACTAATATCATCACCCATCTTTGCAGGGTCTCTCCTCCTTAGCTCATAATTCTGTCAGATGGAGCTCAGTAATGCAACTCAACATGATGAGTGTTTGCTATTTTAAACTCTCTAATTAAGTCAGTTAACGTCCCCTTTTTCCGTCATAATGCATGAGCAGAGAGGGGTTCCAGGGGGTCCCAGCGCCCACCTCTGTCACACATTGGACCCAGTGGTGAGCGATGACTTTTTAATGGAGGCCTCCCTGTAGAAAAAAAGACTCTAGTTAGTGGAACCAACCCGAGGGAATATTTAAAAGGCTTGCAAAAGAGCAGCAATGAAAAAGCAGCTCTTCCTGTTTTCTTAAATGTGGAAGCAGCATTGAGTAAAGGTAATTGATCGGAACTAATTAGTGGTGGAGAGATAAATGATGGTTAGGTGAGATGCTGCGCTTTTAATGACGCACTGCGGGGATTGAATGCAATGTGGAATTAACTCCTCAGTGTGCGTGTTGAGGCTGCGAGGCCACAGCAAAGCTCAGTCATGTGTTTGTGTTTGTGGGTTAATCTTCAAGGCCCCTTAGGACTCACTAGCTGCATTGGAGCGTGTGGAAATGATTAGAAAATCAAGTGAATTTTCTGATGTGACTCTCGAGTTGTTTTTGAGCTGCAATCCAAAAGATGTTTTCATTGGTGAAGTAGTGCATTGAAAATAAACATGACTGTTTGGTGAGTGTCTGTTTTGCTTGTGCATTTCCAGTGACAGGTAGGTGCTTCCAGTTTAAATTGCATGGGACAGTGTATAATCCTGCTTGTTGTTGTCATCAGCTTTGGCACAGGAACACCACTACTGAGGTGCTAAAGTAATTGTTTGAGGACTCTTACCAGCTGAAAACACGATGAGGACTAGCACCGCCTCAAAAAAACGTACATAACTTAGAAGTCATTGCATGAAGACTCCGTTTATTATAATTTGCATGTTTGATGAAAAAGACTCATTTGCCTGGAGCTAAAGCAGCAATACAAGGACCCCCCTGAAATTAAATCAACAAGGGAGGGTAAAGCATGGGATTTGTTGAGTTATGTGGTGTATAAGTTGCATAATACCAGCTTGCTATAGTCAGTTTTTGGAAACATGGCAAGAAGAAAAATCTCTTGCAGGGTGGCATGAAGTTTTAAAATAGCTTCAAGCGTCAGACTCCAGAATGCTGATAGATGCAGCGACAACTCCTTTCACAGCTGGGGTCGACCTCTGCCTCTTCATCCTTCTCAGCTCAACATGTCTCCAGTTCTCTCTCTTAGCAACATGCTTCAGCTGCTTGGCAATGGTTGCCTCATGAGATGTCAGGAAAATTTGCTTTCATGCGTCAAGCACCAGAGAGAAAGTCTGAACCAGCTCTGAAAGAGCCATCATGACTCCAGAACAGCCACTGACACACCTGAAGTTTACCTGCAAAAAACCTTTCTCACATTTTAAATTTTCCTTTGTCATTTCAGTTTATTGTGATGGATGCTTTCATGTGATATAAAATGAGTGTTTATACACCTACATGAATTATAATTCGACTGTCATTGGTTTCTGTGTCTTACTTAGCTGTGTTTCGTCCATGAACTTACGATTTTTGAACCATATGCAATCCATATGAAAATGTACTTAAACCTGACATTTCTCTGTTGTTCCACTGTAGACAGTGCTCTTAAACTTAGGCGGGGTTGTTACTTTAGGCTCCGGGGCTTAATCCCCTTTTCTGTTCCAGCAGTGGGAAACAGCAGACAAGCCTTTTCTTGGTTGTCAAAACTTTTCCTCTGCTTCACTTGCATTTACTCAATTTGTGATCTTTCTTCTTGGCATGTTGTTTGTGTTGCAACATGTAGACAAGCTTTGTTGAGAAAAACAGAATGAAAAAAAAAAATCTGACCAGACGGTCAGTATTTTACTTCACCTTTTCAGATTAGATCAGTGTGCTAGGTACCTCAACAGATGTGTAAGGAAAGATGTGTAAGGGAAGAACAGGATGGATTGGATTAGTTTTTATTGAAACCATCCATATTTTGACAATGGAAAAGCAAAAGTTGTGGTCCAAACACATGTGAACTAAACTGAACTAAATTGAACTGAACGGGACTGCTTGGTGGACACGGGGCCACAAGGTCCACTGTGACCAAGATATCCATTTTAATGAAATGCTATCTTTTTCACTGGAGATGTAGTATGCAACTGTACCATTAGATCTCTACTCACTCTAATGTGGCATGCAATTGATTTAATTAGAAATTCATACTGGCAAGAGCTGAATAGAGCTGTTAAATGCTCCATTTCAGTAGAACTTGAAGCTGCAGCCTTGGTTCAGACTTCATTGTTCACATGCTTGTTAGGAAATGAAAAGGCCTTGAGGGAGATCGTGATAAATATCATCTGAAAAAACGAGGCCTTGCCAGCAAGGCGTCATTGTTAACCTCACTGGGCTGTGCGGTGAGAGGATATTTATTTATGACTTGTATCTCCTTCATGTTAAGACTCTCGTGAAAAAACTGCTATGTATTATATCATCTTGGAAATAGAGTGAATGTACAATAATGTGCACATGTAGAAATGTCTTTTAAGTCATTGTCTGCGTCATATTACTACGATGAATGTTCCCAGATCTTTTCTCTGTGTGGCTCATAGCAGCTCTCCCACACTGTGCTGTTGCCAAACCAAGTGTGGTTTATGCAAACGGTGAAATGGGTAATATGCTGCAAGTCGTGAAGGATCAATCTAATAATGTGGGTCTTACGCCTTAACTGCAAATTGTATGGACTTTACTGCTGGCCATAATCCAAACCATGAGGGTTTTTTTTTTGTTTTGTTTTTGTTTTTTGTTTTTTTCCCAAGAATTTGAATGTATTCATCATGCTCTAACTGCATGGCATCCATCAGCATCAGAGTGGGGAAAAAAATCCACTTGAAACTTCTTTGGGACCTCTCGGGTTTTGATATTTCTCGTATTTATTGTTTTCAAGTTTATATAAATGAGAGTTAATTTCTAGTTAAAAACCTTTTTATTGCAAAAATTCACAATCAATTTGCATCCTAACATTTGTGTTTGAATGAGTTTGGTGTTGTTGGAGCAAAAACTGAGCATTATCTTTCCTGTAATAGTTTTAACAGATTTCAAGTGTTTTAAGTAGATTTTCCAACATAAATGAAAGAAAACCTTCTTGGAAGTAGACAAAAAGCAATAAAACGTAACAACCTGGTTGGCAGCTCTCTAACACATGATTTGTAGTGAATAAGCTAAATGGGTTGAAATATGGGATAGCGCTCGCTTGACCCTTTAATGGTGATGCACAGCAATTAATCTCCCCCCATTCTCAGTGGTGATATACTGCAGTTAAACGCGATATTCCCAAATATTTTCTTTGCAGCAAACTCAGAGATACAAGGCGTACTTCTCTCATGAATACTCCGCATTCTCAAGATAAATTTGCCTGGGGAAGCAGATTTCTCTCTCCTCACACAGGTTCCAAAGGAGTGATGTTTTGACTTGTCTCGCCTAATTGCTGTGTCAATTAAAATATTTTTCAGAAACATCATGCGGGTGGGACGAGGGGCTGGGAGGGTCGCGAGAAGCTCTGTCTTGTTCACAGCTGTGCATTGCCTGCAGAGAGAGTGAGAGAAAGTGCGGTTGGCTCGCTGGGGAGCGAGAGTGGAGAGCAGCCAAACACAAGCATTAGGAGTGTTTTCCTGTCCAAATCAGATTAAAACGTAGTCTTGAGATAGAAGCACCTCTATCAAGATGTAAATGCAAAGTGAATAAAGCGTGAAATAAAGGCCTGGTGGCTGTTGATTTAGGGAGTCTGGATTCCACTGTCAGGATGGAGTTTTTCAAAAAATTTCAGAGATTAATCATTTTTTTAGCCAAATGAATAAGGTCACTTAAATACAAGGCAAGTGTGTGGCAGTCATTTTTACAGTCCAGTTTTAACACTGCTTATTGGAGGTAATATGAAGGTTATCGCCATGTATTTCTGTGCATCTCCAGTGGATCAATTGGGCCAATGATAACATACCATATTAACTGCTTACACATTGGAGCTGTGCTTTGTCCTGTTTGGCAAACTGTACAAATCTATTAGTGTTGTCTTTTCGAACAAGAAGGACTCGACCTGTGACGGGTTTAAAATAAATTGGCGGTTAATTGCTAAATGCTGCAGGGCCACGAGAGAGTGTGAGAACGAGGTGCTTCCCCTTCTCAGTGGATTTAATAGACCTTTAGTACTTATGAGTAATAGAGCCTGTAGTTGGATTCAGGGCCGGCCCTACCTAAACGCAGAACACATGCTGTGCGTAGGGCCTCTTGTTGCGCTGGTCCGTATGCGCCAAGTCAAGTCAGTGGAGTTTGAGAGGAGAGAAAGGACATTTGTCATCTACTGCACACATTACTGCACTGATTTACAATCAACATCTGACCAATCACTGCTCAGAGCCAGGCACCAGTGCAAGTAAAGAGATGCTAACAAAAGACATTTTAAATCTGGTGGAAATCATTCATATTTTCTGTATGCCGTCCCCTCCAGTAATACGTGATTTCGTTTCCTTCGTTTGGGACAGAGGTTTCTTGCTTTGCATTATAATGTGTTCAAGCACTATTCAGTAAAATTAAGTATTTAGAGAAGGTATCTTCATCGTGATTAGTTCAATATAATCTTGTAAAATGTAGTGTTAGGCGATAAACTAAAACAAATAGACAAAAGTTGTTTAAAGGGGAAATGGAAAAAATACATTAAAGCCCCTTTGTTTTGGATACTTCAGAAAGAAGACAAGCAGCTATCTGCAGCGTGCAAACGGATGAGGTACTGCATTTGTTTGTTATTCATTGTAAAGTCATATGCCGCCGGTGAAACACAGTAATGTCAATACCTGTAACGAAGTCTGCTATTGCTAACAACAGTTAGCTCCCTTCTGCTACTCGTCGTCGGCGTATGCGCACAGTGTGCTGTCTCTCCGTTCTGCTAATGCTAACAGCAACTGCCGAAAATGCCGTAAATCGCTCCGTCTCTGAGTGTCGAGTCGACACTAAATTATGAAAGCAATATTTACTACAAATCTAAAACGATATATTAATCGAATATGGATGCATTTACAAGGGTAAGTAACAAAGATTCATTTACATAAATATGAGACGTTATTATGAGCAAATAAATGTTGCAAACAGGGGCTTTAAAGTTAAATTTGCTTCCAGTTCCACCTGTGACAGAGCTGTGAGTGCGCTTCTGTCTCACTGCAGCAAGTATGACTGGGATTTCAGGAAATAAAAATAAAGATGAAATCAAACTGTTATTTAATTAACTTAAAATGAAAGAAATTATGTTTAACCGGCTGTAATTCATCCTCCTTTGTTAGTTTTTCCCCTATTTTTGGAAAGTGCAGACTCTTTATTTTAGCATCTACGTTACTATTACTCCAGCTCTACACACTGCTGCTGCCATCACTACTTCAGCCTCTTCATCTGTTTCTGCTGCTGCTAAAAACTAAACATTTATCATGCATTCTCTGTTCTAAAGTTCTCCGTTACATTTTGTGGGTTATCACTGAAACAGCATCACAAACACAAAGAGCAACATTATTTAGTTTTTTTAATTTTCAAATAAAGTCAAGCCAGAGTGGAAGGATTAAAGATTAAAATCATTAAAGTTAAAACAGCACCAAACAGCTTTTCACAAGTAAAAGTTACAGGAGCTAAAGTTCCACAGATGAGCAAAAATGAATTTTAAAAAAGTAAGGGAATAAAGAGTGAAGGGTTTTACCGGTTTGTTGTTCTCGTTTCAGAAACAGAAACTCAGCAGCTCCGTCCTGCTGCCTCCTCTCTCTCTCTCTTTTTCTCTCTGTGCTACTGAAGCTGGCTCTGTCGCCTCCAGCTGCTCCTTCTCTCCCTCTCTCTTCCTCTGTGTGTGTCTATGTCGCTCGCCCCCTCTGCTCTCACCACTCATCTGTTGGGAGAGAGCCCAGGGAGGGAGGGGCTTCATGAGCTTCAGACTCTCCCGCCCCCTTCCATGACGTCGCTGCTCATTAAACCAGACTTTCTCTGTTTTCTGTTTGTTTAGGTTTTGAGGAATGTGAAGCAATTTTCTCTGTATTTTCTCTCTTTCTGTTTCTTTTCTGTCTTTTTGTAATCAGGATTCAATCAGCAGCAGCCTGAGGTCGTAACACTGCAGCTATTTAAAGAAACTCCCACTTTTTAACTTCATGCAGAGACATGACTTCAGATGGAGGCTGCAAGGTCATTTTCATTGTCCTTTAATAAGACCTTTCAAATAAATCGTTATCTATTAAACACATTAATTGTCTGAAGATAAAGAAAATTACTTTTCAAAGTCCAAAACAGAAGGTCTTTAAAGGTCTTGTTTCATTCAACCACCATCCCAAAACATCCACAGACATCCAGTTATTGTGATTAAAAAGAGGCAAAAACTTTTAAAGAAGCTCAAAATAATGAAGGTTTGCTTTACGACTCACATAAACAAGTGGATGAGCTCAATCACCCAAACTAATGATCTCTTGACTGTAACTCTTGTTTTGAGTGTGAACGGCTACAATCAGCTTTGTTCTGTGGATCATGGACGTTTTTCATTAGCTCTACAGTTAAGTAGAGCTATGGTTAAAGCTCGATTCAGCCCTTGAATTAGACTACTGTCCTTGTCCCAACATATATGCTGAGGGAGAATCAATTTATTGTTCATCTCCACTACAGTGGGTGGCAATATGCCCCATTCAGCTGGTTGCTATTGGACTTTCTTCCTGTTGACCAAACAAGGTAAAAACAAGTTTGCAAGCAGGAAGCATAATCCATGTTGAACGGTGAAAACATGGACAACCTTACAGCACTGTACACTTTGTATCTAAGCTTTACTTTTGGTACAGATTTGATGCATGTTTCCCCTAATGCTTAGAGTATCCTTGTTTTTTTTCCCACCTTTCTTCTACAGATTTAAGCTGCTTGAGTTCTGAGACTAATGAGACTATCAATCATGTGCAGAACACTGAGGCCAGTGAGGGTCCGATTAATACGGAGGTCAGACTATAAGATATTTTTGTCTGTTAAAATGTTCACTGTGTCAGATTAGGCGATTAAAGAGTCATAAATTCTTGCCATGTTGTGGTCGAGAGACATGACAGACTACATGTTGCTCCCCAATCAATCACCATTTGCAATTCAGGATGTGTGTGACGTCAGTGGCAAGGAAGCCCTCGCCACTGACTACTACTACTATTACTGACAAGCCGTCGTGGGAGGTAAACAAAAAGTCAAACATGCCAGTCTTTCTGTCGTGAGGCGTCCTGGATGTGGCATCGGTTGTCATCCATTAAGACACACTATGCGAGATGAAACGATTGATTGTTCTCGCTCGATGCTCATTGTTCATTTCTGAGTCCACCTGACACCCTACATCTTCCTGGTCAGGCTATTATCAGGTGAAATCGTGTAGTCTGACCTCGGCATAAGGCGTAAGCATGCAGCAGTAAACTGATCCTCAACCGCTTTATCTAGGTATGTGAATGCGACTTCGAGAGAAATTCCACTTTCTTCCAGTACGATTTCAGTTTCACTGACACAGTAAATCAGCTTTTTTCTTACATCATGTAAACATACTGAGTGATGGAAATTTTACACTCAGGATGCACTAATTTTCACCTCTTTTTTTGTTGTTACGCTCTAACAGCAGCAACATCAACAGCAGCTCTTATGGAGACAACGAAGACTCGCCACCTCTGTCGGTAATGTCTCAAGTCTTTGTCATCGCAGACACAAATTCCATCTGTTTAAGCAGCTTAAAACACTGTCAGCTCACTCGTCAGTTTGAAGGAGACTGAAGTCAAAGTTGTAAAAGTAACAGCTGTTACATTGTCAGTGGCCTCCATGCTGCTTCCTGTTTTGGTGGTTTGTGGCGTCGAACGTGACACCTGAAGAAGACAGAGAGGCAAAGCCATCAGGAGATCAGTGGACTAAACCAGGATGAACAGACTCGAAACACCTTGAAGTCCGACACTAGTCAATGTTAAAATATGAGCTAAAACTTCCATGTAGCCTGAGTCACAGGAAATAGCAGTTGGGTGAAAGCCTCCCATTGGCCGTTGGTTGGTTTCAGTTGATACTATGTGACTATTTTGCAAGGGCATCGTTGCTGCATCTTGGGCTTAGCACCGCCCAAGACGATTATGAAAGAAATACTAACAAGCCAGGGTGTTTTTTTCTCCGATTTTAGACTGATAACAGGTTCAGCCAGACCTTTCTGCAGCGCTCACACAGCACTAACACAATGTGGAGGGAGATCTGGCTCGGTAAGAATACTTCCACGAGACACAGAGAGTCCATATGTACACAAGTCAGACAGAATCGACTCAAGTTCTTGAGCTTTGTGTTCAAGCCTTTTTGACATGTTGAACCAAACAGAAACAGGAAGAAATAGACCGGGTATCGGACCTTAAACCACATGTCGACAAAACAGAAAGATTCTGGTAAGTTTCAGACGTGTATTTTACTGCCAAAGTTTTGAGCGTCTGCTTGTGTTCACACATTTGACTTTTTTTTACAGCTTACAATTCCAGGACTTTTCCAGGATTTTCCATGACCTGACATCTGTCTGCAGAATAGGATCTAAAACCCATCAAACATCGTTACAAATAAACAGACTAAACATTACAGACCACTAGTTACCATATTTAAAATGTAATCAAGTAATGTAACTATTTTAATTACATTATCAAAGCGATGCAACTTATTACATTTGATTATTTTTTGATTACTTATCTAAATTTCCAACAAATATTTTTAACTGTTGACCATTTTCAAATGTTTAAACCAGGCAGTGTTAATGGCAGACGTGCAATGCTGCGATTGAAACAAGAGAACCAATCAAAAGCATCAGAAGAGCATCAAACTTTATTTAATGGCCTTGACTGGAAATGGCAAAAGAAGTAATTTTGCACATCACAAACATGCAAAGAAAATGAATATTATTCAACACACAGCCTAAACTTTTTACAGTAAATATTGAGATGTAATTCCCAATCATTAACATTTTCATAAGTAACCGTCATTTAATGACACATTCTTTCTCAGTAACTGTAACTAATTACAGTTACATTTATTTTGCAGTTGAATTACATAATCCCATTAGATGTTACTGGTTACTCCCCAACACTGCAAACAAAACAAAGAGAACCAAAGTTGGTCCAGTTGAACGATAACAAGATCTAAATCTCACTTCCTGTGAGAAGGCAAAGGTCACAGTAGACTCAAGGCTCAGTGTGTTCCAACAGCGAGTTCAGGTCGGGCGCCGCCCATCCTGTCCCAGAGGAGGAGGGAGGAGAGAGAGGGGAGAGAGCCGACGGCAACACAATGCACTGCTGACCCCAAACGCATCACTGACCTTTGACCTCATTTACAAAAGATGGGAAGAGACGAATAGAACAGCAGGAACGCCCAACACAGACGAAGAGGAGAGAGGATGACTTACACTCTGTACGAAGCTTCACGGAGTGGACTCATTGAGTTTCATACCTGAACCACAGACAGGTGCTTTGTTTGTTTTCTGATCAGCGCTTAAGATGACGCTTTAGATGGATAAAACGGTCGTCATGGTTTTTGAAAATAACCTCCTCCCTAGCAACTTTACAAGCAATGTCACAATGTCACAACGTCACTAAAACTTTTTTCTTTAAAGACAGCAGCAACTATGTGGGAGCTAGAAAACTTCTGTTTCTATGAACAAATGAGCAGTTTGTTGTTTTTCATCTCATTATCGTCTCCTTAAAGTGAAACTCAACAACTTTTTTGCCTTAACTTGATCATTATAATGTTTGACCTGATTAAACAGTGTAATAGTGGTTGAAAAATTACACCATTCGCTGCTTAATTGGTCTCCAATAAGCCCTGTTCTTACCATATTTTCTTTGCAACTGGGACAAGGGTTTTATGGAAAAATAAAGAACAAATGATGCTTACTTGTACTCTCTGTCCTGATTGGCCGGAGTAAGCTGCACTTTTTAGTGACAGGTGACTCCTGTACGAGGTGGTTAGCTCAACGTGCTCTGACTCGCCTCTGCCAACAACAGTGTCTGCAAGCCACACCGTCAGTCGGCTCGAGCTCGAGCTGAGACGGACCGGTTAACTCCGCTGCAACTTTCCCTGCAACCGTTTGGTCTCAGTTCTAAATGGACAGAGAACAACAACAAACGAAAATAAATGCTGCAGTGGAGTTGCTACAAAACGAGTCTCATGCTTAGGCCAACGTTAGCTTGCTAACTCGTTTGCAGAAGTTATTTTCTGCAACTTTGAATAACGTGTTGCCATTTATGAGGTTGGAGTTTGTTGGGGTTTTTTTATCAGCGGTGGGAAAGAAGCCACACACACCAGCTCGTCCTCATCACTGACATCTTTTCTCTTGTTATACTGAGACGAACTGTTTTTAAAGGTGAATGTACAATTTTGTTGGATCTGAGGTTATAAATAGATTTCACAGCATCAGTCAAGGTTTAAGTATTATCATCCACTGGCCCCCACCCCCCACTCCCACCCCCTCCTCTCCTCTCAGACTGAATGGAGAAAGTCTGCCGTCCACTTTTGTTTGCTCGGCCTATCGGCCATCTGCCGGCTTGCAGGACACCCCACCATGGGTGACTCCTCCCATTCTTCATGAACAAAGACCCTCCTCACCCTTCCCACCGCCTCCTCCAGGCAGGCGCGAGGCCGACATATTGAAGGAATTCATCAGATTTGGATTGAAAAGAAGCTGATTAATGTGCAGATTGAGCTCCTCTCTGCTTGTATGGAGGAATGCCACCTGCTCTCAGCGTGATTTCATCATCTGATGATATGAGGAGACTTACTGAAAACTCGCTCATACTGTGAGAGGAGATCAAACTAACACCTGTCAAAAGATTTCTGCTCTGATTTAGTTCAATATTTATGAGCACTGACCACCTGATGGGGGCGCTGCAACAACAAACTAATTAATGCTGCACGTAAATTCTGTGTTCACTACAATTCAAATAATCCAACTCATTAATGGACTGAATCTACAATCCACCAAGAGTTTGAACGCAGCAACAACTTTTATAAAAATCTATCCAACATAATTTATCAGGCTCTGATGTTAATGTTAGTATCTACAAAGTCACATGGCAACAACAGCTGTAACCATGGTAACAGTACACATGGATGGAGGAAACTGACAAAGACAAAAGTTACAACTGCAGGACAAAAAATACAATACTACAACAAATAAAAATCGAGAATTAAAATTTAGAAAGAAGTAATGAAGTTAAAAAAAGATATATTTATGAAAATGGAAGGGCACAAAATCAGAAGCTGCCTGGAACAACAGGGAGAAAACAAAACTGAAAGGAAAACGTTGGCTACAAAGATTGAAACAATCAAAGTTCTCAACAATAAAATAATTTAAGAAATAAAATAGAGAATCAAAACAACAAAAGTTGTTGATTCATTTAAATGTCTTTACATTATTTGCATTCAAATATTTGTTTCTTGAAAGCAGTTTTTTTGAATAAATCTCCCTGACGGAGTCATTTCTTAGGCTTTTTTTCAGTGTAATGAAGCTTTTGTGTTGAGGCTGAGAGGACGCAGGAAACAGGAAGTCCAGGTCAGCCATAAATGGCAGGAAACTGAAACTCCTCCTGCAGCAGCAAAGACAGAAACACAAATCCTGAGACAACCACCTTTAAACAGATGCATTATGTTTATTACTAAAACTGTTACTGATCAGTTTTTACACTGCATCATATAAATTCTGTTAGAGGTGCAGAGATCAGAGAGAAAACAGAGCCGAGTTGTAATCACAACTCGTTTTATGCCTGATCATTTTATCCACCAACCCATTAAAGCTGAGGTTAGCAGTTTATTTTTGGTGTCATCCACAGAAATCCCATAATACTTTCAGCATTTTGTAAATCAGGTTGAATTGAAAGAAGACTTCTGCTCCTCTCCTCGGCTCAGGATTCAGACCATGACAGGGTATTTTCGGCCTATCATGGGTCATTTCAGAGAGCGTGTGTTTCCATTGGCTGCTCTACACTGTGCTTCTTAGCGACAGGTGGCGTTGCTATGAGCTGATTGGCTGTTGAAACAAGTGACTTGCCTTACGTTCTAAAACTGGCCTCTGGTGACTTGACAAGCTGAGTGGTGGGCGACATCATTGGCCGCCTTGAGTCGAGCTGAGATGGACCAACAACTTTGCAACATTCCCTGCTAGCTTTTCATCTTGTCGAGAATCTTTGATGCAAACTGGACTCAAAAGAGAGAGCGATAACAACAACAAAAAAAAAATACAAGTGGAAGCAAAAACAGGGAGGGGAGGGTGCAGTGGAGTTGCTTCCTTAGGAG
>JAQLOL010000012.1:27190044-27215675 GCA_029783665.1 Naso thynnoides | reverse complement strand
ATCTAATCTAAAACGATATATTAATCGAATATGGATGCATTTACAAGGATAAGTAACGAAGATTCATTTACATAAATATGAGATGTTATTATGAGCAAATAAATGTTGCAAACAGGGGCTTTAAATAAATGAAATATATTGCATATTATTTTTTTTTTTTAAGTAAATCCAGTTATTTATGTTCGCTGCTTGTTGATCTGCAGGTTTAATCCCACTTCAGGGACTGCATTTATTTTAATTTTATTTTGAGGAATTCAGTTATTAATTTTATCATTTTAACTTAACACTCACATTTACTGTGTTTCTGTATGTTGTTTAATTAAAAAAAAGATTATGTTCAGTGGAAAAAAAAACGTTTTTTTACCCAGACATTTCAAAATAACACATTTTTGAGCTGCAATAGCAATACCATGATATTTTACTTAGGGTTATTATACCATCAGAATCTCATACTGGCCCATGCCTTATCCGGCGTCATTGTCCTCGGTATGTGCCCAGACCGGGGGCGGAGGCCCCATAAAGAATTTTGCTTAGGGCCTCAATTTGGCCAGGGGCAGCCCAGGTTGGATTTAAATGTGTTTGTCTGAGGTCACAGCCGTAGCTGATGTCAAAATTACACGTTGGGAGTCAGCTGTAGTTGTTGACATAGTTGAAAATACAATGTGTAAAGAGAGTTTTACAAAGTTTTCAGTAGCCTCTTGCCTCTCCTTTTCCGCAACACACTTAGCAAATTCCTGTGACTGCCATTCTTGATCAAAATAAATGAAACAGTATGAATAAATGACTGCATGAAATAATCTCATATTCAGGAATGAAACAGGACAGATCTTTGTCCCGTTACTTGTATCAAAAAGTGAGTGAAGGAATGCAAACACAGTTACTTTGTGGAACATAATTTAAGCATGATACAAGGGAAGAATGCAGATCATCAACCACAAAACTTAAAATCAACTCAGTTTAACCCAGAACTTAACTCACCATTGTCCAGCAACACTCTGCATTTGCCAGTTTAATAGGTACAAGTACACATTTCTAACCTGTTCTACAATAAACTTTATGATATAAGAAGGAAGATAAGATGAATTATGGCTATGAGATACCTTTTAACAGAATCATAAACCACTGTGCTCTGTTTTGCCCTAAGATAAGCCTTCACAGCCATGGATTTATCTCTCGAAGTGAACTTACTGTAGATCATATTTAATCTCTTTCCATACCTGTAGCAACACGTCCCCAACAACACAGACTGTTGCTTTTTTAACACCTGACCATGTTATGTTTGGTTTGAACACCCACTAAGGTTTTAGCCCCAAAGAGGAGCCCTCAAGGTCCATCAAAGCAGAACATTGCCTCAAACTGGGATAAAGCAGAGGTATCTGCAATTATCTCATTTAGACTTGTCTCCCACCGAAAAAACTTTGGGGCCTGCAATGTCTCCTCCCCACTGGTCTCTTGTCTTTACCATTGAGGAATTTACTCTAAACAAAAGCTGTATTCTGGCCACTTTGCAAGCCATACTTCCGATCTCTCCCGTAGCTCATTACCCGCTGCCAGAACAGCTCAAGAGGAGGGCTACAGGGTCACAGCGTAGGATATCCTGCCTGTCAGTCAAATGTCAGGGCTGTCAGGTGTGTCCTGCTGTTACAGACTTAAGTCCAAGTGGGGAAAGACTGACTAGTCATTAAAATCTCACAGGGAGGCTGAGTTCTGATTTTTCAGTATATTTCCACAGTTGTCAAGTTGTCTGCATGTCTGCTGCCATGTGTGCATGTCACCTCAGGCACAAGCGAGTCTGGAGACAGCTTCTCTCTGGGTTAATGAGGAAGAGGGAAGATGATGAGGAGCTGTGTGTGTGCATGTGTGTTTGTGTGTATGGAGGAGGAGGGGATTTGATCGGCTCTTTTTCTAAAAGTGTTTTCATTATGAAGACTTTGTTTATGTGGACCCAGTGTTGACCTCGGGTCATAAGGGATTAATATTGTGACCAGTAGATGGACTGTTGCTGTGCAAGGAGTAGATGTGCCACAGGATTTAGGCTGGTTTTTAAGGAAAAGCATGCTGTGGCCACAACAGGCTTTGTCTCAGTCTAAAGACCCTAAAAGAAAATGGTATTAAAAACACACATCATCTAGATGCCAGAGTTTGTAATTGCAGTTCTTAACTACATTCATCCAAATGCTTTCTATTTGCATTCTGAGCAGCACTGGCCAATAGGGAAAGCCGGCAGTGTGAGCCTGTGGAAGGACATGTATTGTTTGCCCCATATAGTCTTTTAATTCACTCATCTTCTTTTGTCAACTCTCTCCTCTGCTTCTTCTTGCCGAGTCCTGCTGTCATACCAGCCTCATAAGTTATAAACGACTGTGAATTTGGGAACTTTTATGAGTTATGTAGAGAACTTCCTTTGTAAACTTCAAATGTTTGGGGTCAGATCAAGGCTGTAAAGCAACCAGAAGAATCATGGATGTGTAGAAGGGTGAGTTTGTTATTGAAATGATAAAAGGAGAGCCTGAAAGGAAAATATATCACTCCACTTCCAAAAAACAACAGGATGGGTGTTCGAGGGAGTAAGGACTTGTCAAATATGAAGAGCAAGTATTCAGAAAGATAGGCTTCATAAAGCTCCCCCTCCACCAACTGATTGTACTGCAACTTGACTGGTTAGCGGCCGCGCTGACCTCTAAGTGCACTCAGTCTCTCGGAGAGATTGCAGCCTGTGACAGACCATGATGCTGCACCATTAGCTGAGATAAGGCAGGCAGGGATTGAGAAGCTCAGATCAATGAGTCATTATGGGGAGTGCAGAGCTGTGGCCGCGAGCGCTGCCAGAGCAGGATGCTTATGGTTGTGGCTTAGTGGCATCGCAGCCCAGCAATCCCTCAGCCGCTTCCCACCAACCTGCAGGGAGGCCATCGTGGTAGAAAAACCTAGCAGGATTTTCTCTGGATTAACATTTGATTCCATGTCAAATATGCTCCCCAGGAATAATGAGGCAGGGCATCCACCTTTTCACCCGACACTTTTACCTTTGGTTTACTTTAATTCCCGTTTATGGGTTCTGCTTTTCTGTGGAATGCAGGGGTTACACATAAGGTTTGCCTCTCTTCTTTCCCGAGTGGTTTTACATGTAAAAAGAGGATTAAGCTTCTATTGAAAAGAAAAATGGCTGGTAAAAGACAGATACTTAACAGGTATTTTCACCCCGCTGTGATCACTCTTAAAAGCTCTTGTAGGATAATTCCTGTTTATTACAACTTAAGTGCGCTCCGAGAATATTGGTAATAATCACTCACTGAGCAGTAAACTGTGAGTGTGAAGTAGGTCAAAGTAAAACCAGTAGATCTATGTGTAAACTACGATGGATGTTTACAACACACAGTTGTGGTTATAATTTTGCCCTCCCCTTTCATTTTCTCATCCAAATAAGTTTGACTAAGCAGAGTTTGTTTTTTTACAATGTGTCTGATACTCTGACTGCCTGTTGCCCATTCTTGACTTCTTATTCAGCTACATTCCCAGATTTCAATTAACTTAGAGTGTAGAAATGAAACTCCTTACACCTCTGGCTCTTGCAATGGCTCTGTTAATTAATTTAGGGCTTCGAATGAATGTGAAGTTTAGGCCTTGCTCTCCACAGTGATGTCACCAAGTGAGCAGACACTGGCCACTTGTTTGTGGTCATCATGCGTGACCAACAACATTATCCACCAAACTGGCCTGTTGTGTCCCCGTGTTGGCAAACGACAGCCAGATGGATGAAGTATGAAGAGTAAGTCTTTATTTCAGAAAAGTGCTGGTGTACTTTGATGGGTTTTGTACTGAGACCCCTCCCTCATCCAATTCTCCGACATAGGCTGCCCATTTCAAAAGCCCTACCTTCCCTGAGGCTCAGTGCTCCCTTAATAGCCCCTCCTGTATGTTTCTCTCTGACTTTGTTTTGGCTGATATTGATCAAACTTGAAAGGCGAGCCCTTAAGTGAATGTGTAAAAAGTCCTGCTAATCAATGATTGACAGTTGGCATTTCCCTCATCAAGGTCACTTTGCCAATTTCAGTGTGTGGTAGAGCTGCAAGGCAATTGAGTGATGAGAGAGAAAGAGGCTTTGTTTTGTCTCTTCAGACTTTACCAGAGGGAGGTCGAGCTGAGAGGACCACTTTCGATCACAGTAGTACTTCGACTCCAAGTGCAGGACAGAGCACATCTGAAAGGAGAAACAAAGAGAATTGATCTTTGTGCCACTTGCCTATCTGCACCCGGTGAAACAAAATGCTGCAGGAATGTGCTGCTCAAGTCCGCCATTACAGCTATAGCTAACTGGGACACAAGCACAGAGCAGTTTTTGTGCAGTTGAATGCAGTCAGAATGAGTAAATCACACTTTACTGTATGTTATTCCTGGCCATATGATTCCTGTAATATATACACATTGTTGAGAAGAAGATGTATAGCCCTGTAGCCAGAGCCAAGGCAACCTGTGGAGAGACATTTCAGCCCAGAAAGGTTACTACATATTACTGTTTAAAACAATTGCATCTGAAGTCACTAAATACATTTTGACAAGCATGTTTCCTCTTTATGTGTTGAAATAAAAGCCGGAGACTAAATGAGGTTGTGCTGTGCTGTCAGTGAAAAGTAAGAGCCATCAATTTGACCATGTCTGAGCTTCTTATTTAAGATTACGTGTCTGTGTTGTTCCTGGGGCACACAGGCGGTAGAGGTTGGCCCATAAAGGTCTCACCCTTTCAGATTAATTATATTTGGCTGGGAATGTGAGGAAAAAAAGAGAAGCCTTGCTTTATTTAGAAAGCACATTACACGAGTTGGGAAAGAAATGAAATGTGTTTATGGTGGGGCAAAAAGAGGCCATACTGAGGGGGTTTGAAAGGAAGAGAAGGAGGATGCTTTGGCTGTGTCTCTCTTTCTCTCTCTGAGGGCTGAGGTTTTGGTCAGCTTCGCCAAAGAAAACACCTCCATGTTCCACCTCAGAGGAACCAATATGAACCTTTCACACACTTCTTACTTTAGTCTGTTCTGTATCTTCCATCTGGACTTACCTCATTTCTACTGAGTTTTCCTGCTGCTTTTGTGTGTCTAGGATCTGCTGTAATAGACCCTCTCAATTTGTATCCATTACTGTATTATTGTATCTCACGATTACATTGTTTCAATTTCTCCAGCAGTCGCACGTCAAAACCATCACGCACACCTGTTGTGTTCAAGGTACTTAACTTGAGTGTGTATATGTGCATGTATGCATGCTATATCTACCTGTGTGAGAGACAGAGAGATGATGTCCAAGAAATGCAAACACACACACACACACACACACACACACACACACACCGCTCTCTCTCACCCACTCAGTCTGCCTCTCTCTTTATCCATCTCCTGCAGCTATCAGGCCTTCTTAATCACCCTGTTAGCCACAGGGAGATTACCAGTGACAAACTGGGATGGCTAAATCGGCTTGGTAAACTCACTGACCCTGCAAACCACCACCACCCCCTGTGCCACTATCTCCTTAACAACACCTTACATGGGCGTAGAGCGTGGTCCTCCAAAATAACTTGAAAATTTGAAATGCTCAGAGGTTCTGTTGAGGTAAAAACAGACTTAAGATGTTGAACACCTGTACTGCACAAACTACTTTGTTAAAAACAGGAAATTAAATGGACCAATAGTCATTTGTGAACAAGATCTATGGGTTTGGATTATGGACAACATGCAAGTATTTGTTCATAAGTGTTTAAAAAGTATGGATAACAGTTTTAAGGAATGTTTTACACCAACCCAAGTAGAACCACTGAAAAGGCACTAAGACATAAATTGGTCACTTGGGGACAGGTTGTCTCAATAGATTGATTCCTCACGTCTTAAGGGAACTTATTATCTTGTTCTGACTCCGAAAGAGGATAAGAGTGCAGAGCCTTAGAAGGCCCTTTAAAACGAACGTGGTTTAGGAACAGCAGGCTTACAGCATCAGAGAGCACGATGGATTTGGGGACTTTTGCTCTTCACTGTGTTGTGACCCCCAAACAGATCTCCTTTAGTGACCGTGATACTGTGCTGGTTCAGAGGACGTCCAGGTTGTGTTCAAGGCTTGAAACCGAAGGAGTCTGTGTGCCGTGATGAAAATCAAATGTGTTTATAGCTGTTCTGAACTGTCACACAGGAGGCTGGAGTCATGAGGAGGCTACTGGCTTCTTTCTCGCCTCTGTACAGCTGGTGTATCACACTGTGATCTGTCCATTAATATAATGTGGTGAGGAAGCCCTGTAACCCTACATTCCCCCAAAGGCCTTGTGATAGAGACGTTAACCATTTCCGGCTTTCCCTGGCTGAAGGGCCTGGCAATGCGGCGGCAGTCGGGAACACAAAGCTGTTTGTAAAAGACTAATCACCTTCATTTCAGATGAGCGCCCTTTAAAAAGTGAAAGAAAGTGATGAGGCAAAATGTAATGACGCTGCTGACATATGCATGGAAAAATGGGATTTGTCTTCTAATCCCACTTCCTGCCCCGAAGGCCTGGGAATCAGGAACTCATCGGAACTCAACTGATCGCCCGCCTCTGTTCAAAGGAAGGATGAAAGAGAGGGATGTCCCATCAGCCTCCCGCTTGTGTCAACATCATCTGCCTCTTGTTATGTATGACTGTTGATAGGCACAAGAAGCTCTACAATGGGAAATAAAATGGTAAAGGCTCTCTTGCCTCAACCAAGAACTTCTCTTCGCCCACCCCCCAAGGAACAGCAAAATAAATGCTGAGGTGGCACCATGTGCACTGACTCAGGGTAAAGGAGCAGCAGGAGACTGGTGGGAGGAAGAGACCTGGAGCAGAGCCACAATGGCTGCTGTCACAATCTGTCCTGCCTTCTTGTCATTCTCAGGAAGAACAGGAAGAACAACTGGCCTCCCACACTGTGACCCCACACTGCTCCAACAAATAAGGCATTCATAACCACAGGGCATGATAGTGGGTCACTGGTGTCACATACATTAGGTTGCCATATCCTGTGTCTGTTCAGATGTAAATCTTTCACTGGCCTGTCAGGATGTACCTGAGAGACAAGGATGTATTGTCGTTTTGAGACATTTTTTCTGCGCTGTCTGACATAGAGTACTTTTCCCAGCGGTGGAGTCAAGCTGCAGAGAAAGACTTTTTCTTTAAATTCACTATTTCCAAGGAGAAGATGTTGCTAAGTTGTTACAAATGTCAACAGAGCCTGACAGCATCTTGTCTAATACTGATACTCGGCTGCTTTTCTTTTTTGAAGGAAAATTATTTCGACCACAGAGGATGCAGACTTTTTTCACCAGAGCACAGCGCGGAAAATAGTCGGCATGAAGTTGATAACAAAAGAAATTTGAATACTTCAGGTGGAAATCAGCCTGTGGCAGTGTAAACCTGCTGTTTTGATGCCTTTTGATGCAATTTAGTGTGTCTGGCAGTTGACATTAGCATAAAATATTCTCTGTCACACCAGAAGTATCACAAAGATCAACACTGAATAACATTTCTGAGAGGCAGTGTCATTTGTGATGAAAAGTAAATATTTTTCCATGGAAACCCCCCAAAGCAGATTCTTACAAAAAATGACAGATCTGCAGTAGGTTCAGTTATTAAAAATCACTTTGGTGGTGAATTTTGACAACAGATATTGAAAGTTTTTATGCAACAGAACTTAGAAGCAGTGTGGTGGCATTAAGTGCTGCCTGCAAAACAGTGGATTCATTCAGTTTTAATGGGTTTGTCCTTAAACAATCTTTCAGCCCGTCTACTGCATCTCTTCCAGTTCTGTTTTTGGTTAAGCACAGCAGGATTCAGTATTTTTCTTTCAACATTCCCGCGGGGGCTGAGTTTAAGACCTCTCCATTTTCACAACTTAAACATTTTACAGAGAGAGAGGGACATAGAGATCCATCTTGATTACAACAAGGCTGTGCTGTTCTCATAGCTGACGTAGCTCCCAGGTGCACCACCCGCTGTAACCAGACAGCAGAACCAGAGACGGCGGAGTGTGTCTGTGCCTCCGAGTGTGTCCAGTATGTGGGGATTAAAGTCTGACTGGGACTGAGACATGTAAGGTTAAGATAAGGGAGGCTAAAGGTAACAAGGCTCTTCCACTCAGGGCTTTATGCTCAGTTCTGGCTGCTCCTTTCAAGTTTTCTGCACATTCTGCACTGCTGCTCCTTTGTTCTTCTGATACAAACACTTCAGTGCATGCTTGCCTGTTTCCTCCTGTGGCCTCTGCACTAAACTACCATTAAAATGAATTAACCATGCTAAATGCACTCAGGAAACCAGAAGGTATGCACATAACTGGGCCTAGACAGAGATTATATACTAGTGATTCATTAATACATAGGGTGTAGTAATTTATGGTCTTAGTGGATGAGCTACAATCCATTGCTGGTGAGTGTTAGAGTGATGGCAAAGAGGTTACAACCCTGAGCCTTGTGAGTCACGCTGGACATGTACTCTCTCTGTATCTTGCCTTCTTTCCTTTACCCCTGTTGAACACAAGCTCATTGCAATTCTGGACAGGCCATGCAGTAATGCCACTTTACTTCAGGCAATCCCTGTTTCCTGATTCCACTCAGGCTGAGGAGAGATAACACTGACCCTGAGCTAATCCCAGATTAAACCAGAACATAAAGCACTGCCACTACTGCCCGGCGCCCTCTGACCTCCTAACGTCTCCTGGCGCAGGCCGCAGCAGCCCTGCTGACCACTACTTGTCAAAGATGCATTTACTCCATTGGAAATAGTCTGGTTAGCTTATTTTCCACAGAGAGGAAATTCTCTGTAAAGAGCTCAGATTGCTTTAAACAGAGGCAGCAACCAGGTATGTTTTGTTAAAAGTTTACTCTGCTACTAAAAATATGTAATTGACAACATCCAATATGGTTGCCGAAGGGTTTGCAGAAATCGACACGTGAATGGGAATCAGCCAAGATGTGTCACTGTTGAACTGGAGATTGTTAATAAAACATGTCAGTTAAAACAGAGCTATATTTGTGCAGATGTGTGCGATTAGATCAAGACTCTCACGGGAGGATCTCCTTCCCTACCAGTTCCCTCCACATTCACATCCTCCTCAGCTGGATCTCTACCTTTATACGTTTCTGCATGACTGAGGGAGAAAGGTGTGAATTTCTTTTGACAGAGAGCCCTGATCAAGCCGTGCACATTACTGCCTTTAAATTTCTTAAGGGTTATAGTTTGGCAACAGCAGTATTTAAAAAAGAGACATGGATGATATGTGCGTTATGTTCAAAGGTTCCTTTTGTCCTCTTGTTTGTTCAACTGATTCTGGACCACAGCACATCTGTCGGGTGTTACAAGAGTTTACATGAAAATGGAGACAAATGTCTAGCACCTCCCTCACAGACCCCCAGCCCTCACACCCTCTCTGCCTGTCCATCAGCGTGCAGGGCTTGGCAGGCAGCAGGAGAGGGGCTTAGGTGATGGGAGCCAGAGGCCCAGTGATAAGGCCATCTCTCCGCATGAGAGCTCATCAGAGCTGACAGTGAATACAAATTGGTGCCATTAGTGTGTGTGGGGGGGGGGATTCGGACATAGGAGGGGCAGGGCACTACAGTGGCAACTAATTATAGAGCGGTGTGCCCCCCAGGTCGAAAGGGAGTGGGCGGGTTTGGGGGATGTAGCGGTAACGAGGTGACGATGGTGGTAAACAGTGAGGTGTCATGTCACACAAGCGTCATGGTGCAACTTCTGGATCTTGCGCCACGCTTAATGATGTGTGATATAGGAGCGCTTTAAATGTGCATCCATAATGACGGATCACATTCTACATGTGTTGAGACAAGAGAGGGTCACACCTTTTCCCTAGTGAGGGAGCTCACAGCAACAGAATACAAACAGCATGCCATTAATAGCAAAGTAATTTGACTTTACTGTAGTTTAGCAGCTGGCGAACCCCAGCAGAGACTCACATCACTTAATGCAGTGGAAGGTTTTAGCAGCACATCTGATATGTTTATCAGTTACCACGGTTCTTCATGTCGGATTGCTTTTACAGTATGTGGGATGTGGCATCAGGTGTTTCCTTATAGCTGACAGACAGACTACTATTAGACTAAACCAGTGGGCTGTACCAAATGTCATTTCTAAACTTCTGTTAAGGTTTTTAAACAAAGCTTTGAATGTATGTTATCATATTTTACAATGTCACCCCCCTCCCCAACTGCCATCTTGCATCACTTGCACAAGTTTGACCGCTGGATAATGTCAAGGTTGAAGTGAATTTCCAAGAATAAAAAAAATAAACCCTGAGCTTTGGATCAGCGCTGAATCCAGTAAGACTCTGAGTTTATTCCCCCAGAATCTCCCGTCCATGTTGACCCTCTGGTAGGTGCAGTCGTCACCAGTCTGCTGTTGTCTGTCCCTCTGCTCAACCCACGCAACCCTCAAAGGTCCACAATATGTGCATTGACCTAAGCAACCAAGTATTGGTTTAGAAATTGGTGCATCAATGTTATGAACAAAACCTCGAAAATTTGAACTGTTCAGTACAGCTTTAAAAAACAAGATAATGAAGTTTAACAAAACCAATCTAGGTGAGAGCCTGATGAGGGAGGAAGACTGGCTGACTGCCTTCAGTTTATTTACTCTTGTAGCCAGACCACATGAGCTAAACTTATTTAGCGAGAAACTCTTGAAAAATGGAGCACCAATAGACACCTTGATTAAAATGATTGACTCTATGTTGATTATTTATCTTAATTTTAAAAAAGTAGATATAGCGTTAAGTTATTCTCTTTATGTGAGAAGTGAGCATGAGCATGCACATTCAACATCTAAACTGTGGACAAAAATGTAAAACATAGAAATAGAAAAATGGAGTCTGCACCCTGGATAAATTTGTTAACTACCACCAAAGGTAAGATGATGTTTCGAGTTTCTAGGCTCTCATTCACCTTCGAGATGCTTGAAACGTCTTTGGTGTTAGTTAATAAATATCTGGGAGCATTTATCCAGTGTGTGGACCCCATTTTTTATTTTTAAGTTAATCTCTTTAAACTCTCAACCAGGACAAGTAATGATGAACATTGTTTCCAATACAGTTACTATAGTTGTAACCCTCTTGTAGGTGTAGCATTGTAATACTGTTACTGGTGTTGTCATGTCTGATTAATTAAGAAGTTTGAAGTAACATGATAGCAAGCAGTGTTTCTTGTGATGATGCTTTTTATGTACAGGGCAGGTGTTTGTACAGCCAAAGCTGTTATGTCTGTGTTTTCTCTCCTAACAGCAAGCTGCAGAGCCTGCCTCTCCTCCTAAGATGCGCGCACACACAAACACACACAGAGACGGAGAGAGAGAGAGAAAGAAAATTCAGTGAAGCTTGACCAAGTCACACATCACAAAGATTACCATTCCTTTGTGGGACAGGCTCTTTGGCATTACCAGTGGGTCAGATCATATCTCTGGTTCCTGTGCCCTTGCATATTTGTTATCTGCTGAATGACGCGTCCTATCTGATGTGACACAGTGGCCGAGCCTCTGACCGCTTTTATTATCCTCCGTCCCACAGAGTGACTAAGCTGAGGCGAGCAGCTGCTGCGTTCACATGCTGTTATCGTTCCTTTTCATTTAGCAGCACCGCTAACCTCGTACCCACTCTCCAGAAATCACACTGGCATTCTTTAACAACTGTGTCATTTCTCTACTGGCTTTGAAGCGTGCAGCTTACACAAACCCAAATAACTTCTGCAAATGCATGACATGAAGACAAGTTGTGTTGAAAGGAGCTGTTGAAGGCAGGTGAAGGAGGGTGCTGTGGGCCCAGAGAGTGGTTGTTCAAAAGTGACTCTGCTAACAAGGTAGCAGTACACATGCCACTTCAGCCTTCCTGTGGTCACTCACACATGTCTGTGTGCCGGAGAGTGTTCTTTAATCTTCATGTTTATGATTGTGAGCTCAGTGATTGCCCTGATCGCCCCTATATTAGGCGCTTGCTTATCAAGCAGATAGAGGAAATCACTGTGAGAAAGTTTTGTTAGGTCACGATAAGGAAGAGAAGCACAGCACCTCTGATACAGGCATGTGGATATATGCCAACACCACTTCTGCTGTCAACTTTCAATAAAACCTCTTTATATAAACAAAATTGCATGCAAAGAACTGATCCAAAATACTAATTTCTATTAGATGTACGTACAAAAAACTGGTGTACACAAGGATGCTTTTTCATGCCCTTACACGGCCACATCAGGACAGAGGACACTTTGCTGGAAAGGGGAAAATAAATTTTCCTTCATCAGTTAAATACTACACATTAAGTCAACGTGCTCAATGAATTTGCTTAGACAACAAACAGTACCTATTCAAACTTAAGACAGATTGACACAAGCCTAAGACCAAACCTGTTCTCAAGAGAACAAATGCACCTTTATACAGGTGTATGGGCAGCAGACATTTCCTCAATATTTCTCTAAGACTAAATTATTGAAAAAGTCTTCCATAAGCTCATGCATGTCTTGTCCAGAAAGTCTCTCAGTCCTGTAGCACTGTCGCCTGCAGCGTCTCGACTCATTACTGCTGCTTGTTAAAAGTTGATCCAACAACGCAGCCTTGCAGTTTTTGGAAAGGAAAAAAAAGTCTCTAAAGCTATTTTGCGCAGAGCTCCATCATTGCTGTAGAAGTGAAGTGTGCCTTCTGAAGAGTAATTGCACTGTCTTAACTGGTGCTTTCCTTCTCTGCATCGACACCGTTCAAAATATTTGGCCAGGGTTCCTGACAAGTGCTGCCTTTGATGTGTGAGAGCATGCCACCTCTCCCGCCCCCTCTTAAACACCCCAATTATCACTCCTGCCACTCCGGTGCTTGTGAACTAGCACACCTCTTTCTGACGGGTTGGAAACTGCCTGAGGACTCTGCTCAGGTAGTGCAGCTTGTTTATGATATGCCATGGGCTAAAGTGGTATTTTTGTCGCTTTCTTACACAACCTTGGAAGACTGCAGTAAACCCTATTTAACACAAGATTTTTCGAATTAATGTTATTTCAGTAGTGTAGATCATAGCTTAGATGTGTTCCTGCTCTGGTGCCTCACTGTGATCTTCAGGCAGGAGGGCGGGCTGATGCAGTGGCTGCAGTTTCTAATTATCAGCCCCACGTTCCACAACAGAAAACCACAGATCCGTGAATTGAGCAGGTGATTGCTACACACTTCGCCCCGCATTACTCATCGCTCCCTTCCTGTTCAGTGTCAAGGCAACAGACCGCAACTTTTGTCTCTTTCCATCACCATCCCCCATCATCTTTACCTTCAGTTTTCTGCAGGGAGTAGTGCAGGCTTCAAGCAGCAACATGCTCTGTCATTGGCAGCGGCCTGCACTTTTAATTTACCCAATTCGAAACCAAAGAAGTATGCAGTTGTGTGGAACGCCCATATTGCCCATATTAGTGTCACGTCACAAGTGTGCACTGCACTGTCAAGTAGCAGGATGTATATTTACTCTCTCTTGATTCTCTGCCTCTCTTCGATGTTTTGTTTAAACGTGCAGTCCGGAGCTTTCCATGAGCCAATCACTTCCCTGATGCTCCTTATGAATTTGCCAGGAAAGTGAGCACGGAGGGCTGTGTACTGTTAAGTCACACTGCATGCAGTAATTGTTCCATAATGAGAGGAAGCTCTGATGTTACTGGTGGAGTAGGACGCATTTACAGCTAAATACGATCCATAGAATCCAGTCTTTCACTTGTGTGACAGCATTGTGCGAGATCATTTCATAGAAGACAGCATTTACCAGCAGGCTTTCTCAGTTCTGGAGATGTGATCTTAAGAGTGCACAGCATGCTGGTGAACTTTTCCTGTTCAAACATATTTCCAAAGTAAACTTGGCCTGTTGGCTATTAATTTAAGATGGAGAGATATGCTATAACATGCAAGCCAGCAGCCCCTGAGATCACCGTCAGCAGCCAAGTATTCTCTCAGGAGGAGGAGGTCTGGCTCAGTCTGACAGTGAGGCATGTTTCTCTCTCCTGTGCTTCTATACCACAGTTAAACAGGCAAAAATATATTCATATAATGGTCTGAGCAAGGGTGTGCAATCATGTGGTGGAACACATCCAGCATTTCCTATCACAACCACTGTATTGTACTACAGGCCAGTGACCAGTTGTACATTACCAGCTGAGGGTTTAGCAAGAGGCACGCTCACGCAAGTCTGCAAGCATGCATGCATTACCTAGAGAGCCAAAGTCCCGCCCCTTCTGGTGGATCCCATGAGACCTCATTTCAGGAAAAAAAATTACAGCAGTGTACAGCAATCTACATCACCAGTTGATGATGGAGAGAGAATTTTGTTTTGACCCCCTTTGATTTGTGTAATCAATTAAACATATGATGTTTGACAACTGAAATGCTAATTTTGCAAGACAATTAAGTCACAGTTTATTTTGAAGAGTAAAAACCTAATGGCCAACTAGTTGAGAGGAAAAACTCCATGTGAGCAAGTGAAATAGCCTTGATTTGTAATTCAAAAAGGGAAATGAAAGACCTCGGACTGCAGATATAAATCATTGTTTTATATCTGCGTTTTGCAAGGCTTTTTGCTTTCTCACTTCTGTTTCTCCAACAGCTAGAGTGATTTCCCTCATCAAAGGACTCAGTCGATGAAGGCCAACTAGTCAGTGATGGCAAAAATACACACATTCTTTATTTAAGTAGAAGTACAGATACTTCAGCTAAAAAGGATTCTGGCAAAAGTGAAAGTACTGACTCAACGTCTTTACTAAAAAAAAAAAGTAATAAAGTACAGGCTCTGAAATGTACTCAAAATATAAAAGTAGAAAGGATCCCTCTGATAGACACTTCTACCAGTTATTCTGTACAAAGCTAAGTGGACCTCTCAACTTATTACTATAATGCAAAGACTATTAAACTGAAAGGTGGAATCTTTAGGATTTGTCCGAGCTGTTCCTAAACACATCAGAAAACTAGCTGATGATTGATTGCCATACTGACATTTTGGGCTGATGAAGTGTCCTGAGCACAGCCAAAAAGGCAAAAGCATTAAAATTAAAGCAACAAGATTGTTTTTGAAAATGTAAGGAGTAGAAAGTGCTGAAATTTGTGGTAAAATGTAGGGCGTAAAAGTAAACAGTTGTGAGAAAATTAAGTACTCAAGAAAAGTACAGATATTTGAAAAATCTACCCACTGCAACTAGTGCCAATGTTGGTGGACACACTGCAACACTGGGTCACAGACACTCAAAGGTTCAGCACAGTGTGACTAGCATGACAGCATGGTGTTAGAATAAATTACTTTTTTTTTTTTTTTTACAAGAATCTCATGTTAATTCTCTGGAAGCATCTGTACATGTATATGCATGTAGGTCAAAGACTATTTTTTAGAATTAAGTGGGTACATTGCTCAGTGAGTGAGCTGTTGATTGGCTGATTGTCTCCAGCCCACCATAAGCCTGCATGAGCCCCATTTTTTCATTTGACCTCTGAACAGTTATTTGAATGAAATCATCTGGTTCCATTCAGAAATTTTGAAAAGAAGCCCCTCTTCAATAGAAGTGCTAACACCTCCAAGACATCAGAAAAATGGCAAGGGGCAACAGCTTCTTTGTATCAAGCACATGAGAAGGGCTGTGCACCTACCTGTCGCAGTCTGTCTCTCACAAGATGTAGTTGGCTCTGATGCTGACATTTAAGTAGAACGTGTTCAGGACTCGTCTTACTCAGCCCCCTGTTCTAAAACACTGGCAGCAGCTTTCCTTGCAGCCAGGGCAGAGTGTTGAGTCGTGAGAACCGGCAGTGGGCTGTGTCAGCCAGCAGCACCTTGAGATGCTGAGAGAGGAGAGGATTGTCTGTGTTCAGCAGACTGAAGAGAGAGGACCGGATTGACTCTCACTAGATGATTGAGGGGCCTGTATTTCCTCCTTTGTAATCTCTTAACTTTCTGTGTTACTGCTACATGTGCATGACTAAGATGAAAATGAGAAGAAAATTATAGAGGTCAGAAAAACTGACCTCTCCTTATTTGCGTGCATGTGCAGGGGTACCAGCATAAGCATAAAAGGTAAGAGAATGAATAAGAGTAATGGCAGAGACATCAAGCGTGGGGATCAAGTTCCCTCACCGGCTTACTTTCACCTCTAATAGAGCCATTGCCATTCCACAGGGGGAAGTGGTGCGTTCCCTGAAACAAAGCTTCCGCTGTGTGTGCGCAGACCCCCCAGAGTGAACCTAAACCTTACATGCAGTAATGGGCTACTTTAAGAGTTTATCTGGCTCTTGTAGACACACTTGTACACTGCTCCGAGCCTCTAAATCTCCAGGATAAGTCTCTGTGTGAGGAAAATGCTGTCATGCCCTAATGTGACTGACAAAGAGTGCAGTGGTTCAGTTTCCTGTCTGAATTTGTTATCTTGTATGTAGTTGTGTGTTGGTGGGGATGCAGTGGATTGAACATGGTTGAATGATCTTTAGGGATCTTATTGCAAATTTAATGGTAATTTGAAACTAAGCTGCCAGCTCTTAATGTAGGAAAACATGCCTCTGTTATCTTCCAAACCATACAAACCTAAAAATTCCTCTTTTTTGCAGTGGAGGCACCACAAGACTCAATCCTCAGCATCAGTCCTTTATCTGGCGCATAAGCAGCACAGTCTCTCTGCAAGTCTTGTCAAGCCGATTGTGGCTGGGTGTTTGCCGGCCTCCAGTCTTGGTCCAGGGGCCTGCTGGGCTTGGTTCCTTTCAGAGTGGTGTAGCAGCCGAGCTCAGTCTGATGCCATTTTACATCCTCGATCAACATTTCATGTGAGCACAATGCTGTGTGGTACTGCCGGAGGCAAGGGTTGACTTTGGTACTGAACTGATAAAGGCTAATGGAACAGGGAATGATTCCTAATCACAAGAGTGAAGCCACATTCTTTGAGAGAGAGGTTTCAGCTTTTTGATTTTATGGTATCAGATGGCTAAGAGACTTAAGCATTAGCTTCATCTGTAAATCTTGTGCAGCATTCATCCTAGAGCCCCTAGAAAGTTGTTTAAAGGTACTTCAGCTCTGATTTATTCTTTCATAATAAAATTGCATGATTTTCTGCAGAGTCTGATTTCTCCATGACACCATTATTATAGGCGTAGCTCTTGTCGTGTTGTCTAAATTACAGTTAGATGTGGAGGATAAGGTGTTAAGGGAAGATATTTCATGAGAGTATATTACAGTGGGTCATGTTTTTGCTGTGATGTATGATTTTGGATGCGCTGTGGATATATTTTAGACAAAACCATCTCTGTATAATTATGCGATTATGAGATTAGGTTACATATAAGTTTGTTTCCTAATGCATGGCTGTGAGGTTACTATGCACGGTTCACATTTCCTCTTCAGCTGACAGTTACTTTCTGATAGCAAACACACAATGAGGAGTTGCTGACAACCTGCCAGAAAAGGCTTCATCTGGCCTTTGGAATTTGTGTGTGTGTGTGTGTGTGTGTGTGTGTGTGTGTGCAATGCGCTCTTATCCAGTGTGTTTCATTCTGTCCACACAAACACGCCTTAAGTGTATGGGGACTCATCATTCAACTTGAGTCTCCAACACAAATAATCACAGGGTCCAACCACATGTTGCAGCTCCTCTGCTGCGGGCTCTGACAGCTGTCAATCACTCTGCTGACCTGTAAACATTCCTTTGGTGGGCACAGTTATTAAATAAAACTATACAAATATAGCAAATCTAATGCTATTAATCTTTGTTATTGACGTAACCCCGTGTTAAATTTAGATCTGGCTGCAAAGACTGGTAATATCAGATTCCATAGGGAGTCTGTTTAAAAAGATCTCTTGATGGTGTTTATTTTAAGGCCCAATGGTGGACATGTTGATGACATTGCATGCTTTGGTGTCCAGACCTCTTCCGCATAACCACATAACAACCCCACAGAGTAACTACAAACATACTGCACATGACACATACAGAGCATACATGTGGTTATTTATCATCTGCCTGAAACATTTCCAAACTTGAGACTATTCTTATTTTTATAAGTCAAGGATGTTGCTTTTAAGGTCTGATCCCCCATGTTGACATCATTTCACACTTCCTTCCTTTCATTATACACTGGCACACTGATGTATCGTTTGTAAACAGTTAAACAAAGCTAACTGTATTTGACAGTTGATCCTCTGGTTTCCCTTCACCCCATTTTTGGCTGCTAAATCAACACAAAAGAACTTTGGATAACCTCGAAGTGTGGTTCCCTGTTTCAGTTTTCTGTGGTCTGTTGGTTGTAGAGTAAAGCTAAACAGTACAATGAGACTTTCCTGCTGTTTAAGCGAAACCTTTGTATATGTTTAACAGTATGTGAATTACACCCCCTAATGCCTCTCCCTTATAGATTGTAAAGGAGTGTGTTTGTCTATGGTGTGGCATGGGGCCTTTTACTCTACCTGTACATGGTTGTTGAACCAAGACAAACACATCAAACAAACACTCCAGCACAGAGCTGTAGAAAGATTAGGTTACTCTGGACATGAGGGGACCTGTTGACTGCATTGTACTACAAAAGGCAAAGACTCCTCTGACCCTGTGTCTTACCATGGATGGTGCAATCTAAACCCACCCGAACTCTGAATATTCATCCTACCCTACAATATATAGTGCAGACTTGCATTAAACAATATCTAACTGTATTTGTGTTGTCTGACGTCTGCCTGGAAGTCACAAACAGCAAATGATGACAGGCTTTCTAGATCTTCTGATCTACTTAGGTGGTATTAAGCCATCAACACAGTGTGACAGACCCTCAGTAGCACTTGTGTCTAATGTGAGGTGTTAAGTTACAGCAGTGTTGGTGGAAAACCATCAGATAACTCCACAGTGGTATGCAGGAGTGGCATAAAGAATGTGTCGGTTGTGCATACATGTGTGTGTGAAATGTGCATGTGCACCACAGCTGTCATTAATGGATATACTTCTCTTCCAAACAGAGCTGAGATCCACTGGTACTGCTCATCACTTCGCCTACCTCCTCAACACGTCCGACTATCGGATCCTACGTATGGATGAGGACCATGACCGCATGTATGTTGGAAGCAAGGACCACATCCTGTCCCTGGACCTCCATGACATCAACAAAGACCCACATATCGTAAGACCATTCCCATGTCCCACCTCACCCCAAACGCTGCCACCTCAAATGGGCTGTTACGTTAGGGTAAAACAAGCACCTTCAGCACAGCACAACTGAACAACTGAACCCAGAGCAAAATGCTGTGCTCAATAGCCCCAGCAGCAGCCATCTTGGCTAGCTCAAATCTAGTTTTTGTTGGAATGCTCTTTTTTCAGTGTTGGGTCATTAACACACTATAATTGGGTTGTGACAATCCCAACAGGACTAATATTAGCCCGGGTGGATATCCATTTGGCAATTGTAGCCCAGAAATCTAATAAATGCCAGTGATGTATAATGGGTTCTATTGTAACTATAAAATGTCCTCTATTTCCCACTTGCAGATCCACTGGCCAGTGACCGAAAGAAGAAGGATGGAGTGCCTTGTGAGTGGGAAGGACGCCAATGTAAGTACGCCTGTTGACAGCACTCATGACCTCAACAGAATAGTTCAGGAGACATGTTGTTCATCAACATGCTAAAAGAGAAAATCTGTTTTTCAAACACAACCCTTTTAAAGGCATATCAGTAGCGTCATCCACTGTGCACTTTGGGTTTAATGTGACAAACCTGTAAAAGTGGCACTCACCTGTGGGTAAAAACTGGTCTAGTAAAAAAAGCTGGTTCCCTTGTGTCTAGCCAAGGAGACAGGAATGTATTTGGTCAGAGAAGCACTAAATCACTCAGACTTGTACATGTAGTCAATCTGCAGAAAGTGTACCATTACGATAAAGCTATGAATCACTTTTTATTTAGGTATTTATTCCGATTTTATTGACTCTAGTCTTTGTGTTTCTAGGAGGAGTGTGCAAACTTCATCCGTCTGATTGAGCCATGGAACCGGACTCAGCTGTACGTCTGTGGGACAGGAGCTTACAATCCAATTTGTACCTTTGTCAACCGTGGACGCAAACCTCAGGTTAGAAGTAAAGGCTTGAAGAATCAAGAAGCCAATATGGTGATCTCGCAGCACATCAACTTAGCAAACTGCTTTCTCCATCTGCATCATGAATGGCATAGCTCTGCCTTTCCTTTTTTCTTTCCAAGTCCTTGCTCTTCATGCACCTTACGCTAGGTTCCCTTTACGATAATTCTCCTCCATCATTAAGCCTGCTCGTGATACCATGTATGATCATCTGGCAAAGCAGCCAGCACAGCTTTGCTAGCACACAGCTGTCATCCCCAGTGAGCTGTTAAAACTACTCTGTTTAGTCTCAGCCTTTAATGGGACCTCTTGAATTTCCCAAATCAAGCCAGGCAACACTACCTTGCCGTGCTCCCCTTTAACACCTCACTCTTCTTTAAATATCACACTTGTTCCCTAATGATGACCAGGGGACTTTTTGAAAAAGGAATAAAGAAAAAGTAAATTTCCCACTGGACTCTCCCTTGAGATATGCAATACAAAGCAGAAAACTTGCAACAGCAAGCAAGGCTTGGACGAGTCCCTTGTTGTATCCGGGTCCTCCATGACCCTTTACTAACGAATGGCTTCCATCCATTCACCCACCTTTCCATCCACCCCTTCATGCATTCATCCAGGCCACCCGCCAGCCTCCACCATGTGAGACGTTGGGTAATTGGAAGTGGGAGCTCCCATTATGGGGTGCCAGTGGAATGTTCCAGTTCTAGTCCATTAATGAGAGGGCTGTGTTTTTCTCCGTCACATTGAACGGACAGGTCTGAGTTGTCCCCCCCTGAGCACCTTTCTCAGCTGGGCTGGGGAGTTAAATGTAATTGCAAAAACATGAAATGATATACTCCGCACATATGCATGCACACAGGTGTTGACATAGTAAGGAGACTTGTTTTGTCATTATTAATTCAACATTCAGATGGATTGTCATTTGATTACACCACTGTAGGGTATATTCTTAAGTTCCCCAGTAGTGTAAGAAGGAGCTTTGTAGCTTTTGTAAACTGTAGGAACCCAATGTTTTACTTTGGCAGCAGCTTTGAGGGGAATGTATGTAGCATACTGTGAGAGCCTTTATTGACTCAACCACAGGGAAGAGAACTATTGTTGCCTTTTCCACCATCTGGTCAAATAAAGCTATGCACATTCCCTTAACAATCTTTCAAACTCACATATATTTTCCTCATGCACTTGCATTTTACTAACTTGAAAAGCATTGGTTTGGTGAGTTTCTCACCATATTTGGAAGTCAGAACAGACCCAAGAGATGCAAATGGAGGTCAGGAAGATCGCCGATCATCCCTCAACAGTGGCGTTAACATCCAGACTGTGTTGCTGTCTCCTGTTTTAGACGTCCATGTATCTTCAGATGGCCCAGGCCAGAGGAAGGGCTAGCCGCGCAGCTGAACCCAGCGCAGTGCACGAGACACTTGGACTAAAGGTGCGATGTGGGCCCTGTCTGCACTGCAGCCCTGCATACTGCCTGGGCTCGTGGTCACCAGCAGCATGTTCCCCCCCTTTGTGTCTGAGCACATTTTGTCAACTCCACCTTTAACATGGCCATCATCTGTTTATCTCCATAACATTTAGTATGCATCTTTTCTAGTCCGTGCGCAATCTCTAAGTCTTTTGCTTTGTGGAATCATAATTCATTTCATGTCACTTTGTTTCTTCTGTGTTTCGCCAATATTTCTTTGTGTAAGCCTCATCGTTTAAACACCCTTTCATATCCGTCATGTTCTTTTTGTGCTTTGCATTTGTGTTAAATGTCATATTTTGCATGAGAGCTGGATTATCAAGTGGAAATGGCTTCACAGGCTACTAAAAAATTCAGTTGACTTTTGCTAGGCACCAGTTTAATCAAACAGGCTGTCACTGCTATCAATGCATGGCATATTCGTTTTTATTTAGCATATTTAGCATTTATTTAACAACAGATACCCGAATCAGCCATTGTGCTTATCTGAGACAATACCAGATTTCCCATCCATCAGTCCTTTTCTCCACCGAGCTCTCCACCTTCTGTAGGAATGTGGTGCAGTCGCTCTCACAGAAGCGGCAGGACTAGTCAGCATCTAACCCACTCCCACAGCAGGCTCTGTTAGCCCAGGGCAAACACCAGCCATCTGTAGCCAACTAGCTCCTCAGTATAGAAAATAAAAGAGCCACATACTTGAACATGTCTCCACTGTTTGAGCTCTCCAAGCACTCTGAATTACAGAAAGGGACTTTTGAACTGCATAAGAGCTTCAGGTGAAGTGGGACGCTTTAAGTAAATGTTGCAAGTTTTTTTCAGTCCATTTTTTTTAAATGTTGCAACTTTTCTGAAGGGTCATATTTTACAGCAAGGTTGTAAAAACATGTTCAGGGTGTAGTTTCCCTCTGGTACACATAAATGGTTGTGACCTTTTTTACACATCAGCATCTGGCATGGCTGGGAGTGAGCTGCCAGCACCTTTTTTTGCACAAGTGGTGATTTTAATCAAAGATGAGTAGGGAATTGCACAAGGGTGTGTGTGTGATCGAATGAAATGAGTTTGGCACAGTGCCATATTCTCCCCCCTGCTTTAGTGCTGACGGACAATGACAGAGACGTCTATATCTCTGTACCCGCTCGGAGTGAAAAATGGGGATTTGACATGCCGCGGTCTGTGAGGCGGAGCTACAAGACATGTCATAGCATGCCACTGATTCATTTTGCCCAGCTCTCATATGCAAGTTCCTGCCAATCACCTTTCATGGCTTGTGTGCATGGATGCCACATGCCATGAGCAGCAGTCATCCAACCTCGATTCCAGATTTGTTTTCACTTTGCTGGATTACAGGTGTCAGCAGAAGACCTGCTCAGCCATAGAAACCAAGAAGCTCAGAGATATTTGGCATGCTTCTTATTATGCTAAGAGAAGAAGCCCACGACACATTGTTTTCCACAGCAGAGTAGAGATGGATTAGAAATTCCTCACTTTCCCCAAATGTATTTTTCTGTAAGAAGGCATGCTCATTATTCTAATACTTCATCCCCCATCAGGCCCAGCGTAGGTCCCACAGGAATCAGAGGGAGCACATTCGCTGCCTCATTTTCCTTACACAAGGGAATCACAGTGACAAGATGAAGAGAGCTGAATTTATTGCCGTCTTCATATGATTTTTCCATTTCAGGAAGAAATCTTCCATTTGGAGCCGGGCAAAGTGGAATCTGGGAAGGGAAAGTGCTCCTATGACCCGAAGCTCAACAGCGTGTCAGCTTTGATCAGTGAGTATCATCTGGGTTTGGTCACATGAGGGCATCGGCATGAATACAGTCTGGCCCGGCGATCTTTATAGTTGTGTCACTGTTATCCCATATGGATTCTTCATCTTTTATCTCATGTTTCTTTATATGGCCTTCTCTCTGCTCGCAATTTATGTCTTTGGCAAATATTCATAACAGACATAATTCATTGTTTGCCTTTGAAGAAGAAGTCAGGAAGGTCAGGGCATGTGTCCATTCCATCCTGTCTCTATTTCCCACAGTGAGATGCTTTGTCTAATCAGCCTAATCATTGTGTCCTAAGGAGTTTTTTCTCATTCAGAGGATATGTCAACATACAGGCCTATTAATATGTCAATGCCTTACTGAGGAATTGGTTACTTCCAATCAAAACATTCATGACATGTTGGTAAAACATTTCAGTGGCATTTGAAAAGAAAATTGTTCTTAATTCCTATCTTTACAGGAACCCTGAAATATTTGCACAGATGTTACTTGTCAAACAGTCATTTAATTGCAAACCATCATACTAAAAGACAAGAGATAGGTGAGGAGAAATGCAGCGTGAACTTGTAGGGCACTCCTACAGCACTGACCTCAGCCAAGGTCAATAGTCCACTCCTCTATAACAGCAAAGAATTTAAATAATTGCCACTTTAGCTGCAAACATCATTAAAAGCTTTGATGATGTTTGCAGCTAAAGATCTTTAAACAATATTAACCCCACAGCAATTGCAGCCACAATCATAACAAAAAAAGCTGCATCTGTCAGATCGTTGTGATTGGCTTTTAAATCAAAAAGCACATTGCAATGAATTCTTGTGGCTCGTTTTGGGTTCAAACAGATAATATTTGCATTTACAGACAAACTGCTGCCTTAACCTTTTGATATAGAGCAATCAATTTCGGTAATTGGCTATCTTTTGTCACTATTGAACTTTACCACCATCTACTGGATTTTAGGATGTATGGCACTAAGTCTGCCAAAAGCCACAAAATCCTATCTGGCAATTTAAGCAAAGGAGAAAAATAAGTTTGGGGTTTTTTGTTTATTTTTATCTGCTCTTTGATTTGGATCCACTCCAAAACCAATCAACATTCAGATGGATTGTAAACCACTCCAAGAGTTCTTCTTTTGGTCATTGCTATACCCTTCCACCAAATGTGATAAAAATCAGGCCAGTAACTTTTCACGTATCCATCCCATTACAGTATATTTTGTTTTTGTCTGGATACTGTAGCTTGTCATCTGGTGTTGCATTAATGAAGGCAATGTCCTCTGTCCCTTTGCCCAAGGTCACTTAGCCAGGTCCAGGCCTCACAGTTGCTACCAGTGAAAGGTGATCGTCTCACTCTGGGATGAGACAGCGGGTGAAAATCACTGGCACTGCTTTCCCACATTAGCACAGTGCCAGCTGACCAGTATGAAACCAGTACTGTCATCCAAGATGGATTTACCTCCCTCTCCCACCAGTTAGCATCATACAAGGGACACTGTAGTTAGTGTTGATAAGGATTAAGAACCCTGCACCACAACAATGGATTTACCATTGACCACTGACTGCTCAGCTCTCCACCGCATTAGGCATCCCGTCATCCGTGGACATTTTAATGATATATCATCAATCTCCTTATAGCACTGGCGAGGACCATGACATTGAATATAATGGTGGTAGGACACTGTTTTTTTGTGTCCTCTGCTCCCCCTCCTGCTGTCTTCTCACTCTGTCTCTGAGAGCTCTGACAGTCGCACCTGCTCTCCAATGGGGCCCTACAGCAGCTGGAGAACCATCACCTTGCCTTCCTGTGGCTTAACAAGACTGCTGTATACATTTGTCAGTCTGCACACATGGATGTAGTCATATTTTATGTCTTTATGGAGTGCATGTGAAGACTGTTACAAAGAGTTTGAGCGCTGGTTTTGGGTAGCTTTTTTTACTTTACATGTCCCGTAACATCTTAGGGGTTTCATCTGAGGTTTCCTGGAAATAGCAATAAAAGTTGATAGTCATTTCCAGGAAAATAGGTTAAAATAACAGGGGGCCATGCATTTATTTTAACATTCAAGAGGTGAACTAGAAAACGAGCCAGAAAATGGTACAGTGGTTCAATAGTTGTGAGGAGTTTACAAGCAGGTGTTGATTTCCAAAGGAAAATTCTTTGACAGTACCGTTAAAATCTTAATGAAAGGAGAAGTTATAGAGATACTATTGAACTAAAGCTTCAATTAGTTATTGACACTTTAATTGTTCTTCTTCTGGTGTGCACTTTAAAATTAAAGTACAAAACAAAAATTGAATCCTTGATAA
>JAQLOL010000012.1:27170529-27182761 GCA_029783665.1 Naso thynnoides | reverse complement strand
CTGTTTTTACACTTTATGAGTTTTGATGATCATATTATTAACTTTATCCCTCCATGCCCTTTTTTGAAAAGTTATTGTTTTTACTTTGTGGTCATTTTCATGCACAGAAGGGTTGGGAGCACATTCTCCATTTTTGTGTCAAGGACCCTCATCCTATTGTTGGCAATGAACATGCCTCCTGGGACTAGTATTTAGGTCAGGTAGCAAACAGGAGAGAGACTTATCACCCATCACATGTTTAGCTCCTCTTTATTTGTTGCTGTGGACCTCCTTGGTATCAACAAAGGGATCATCTAAATCAGGCAGTGTCCAATGTCAGAGCCCTGTAGGACAGAGCATGTATGCACATTTATGATTTAGAGACCTTTACAAATTGGCTAAAGACTGTATGATGCAGCTCTCCTTTGGGAGAGAAGGGATATTTCCTTTCCCTCGTAGTGGAAGACATGAACTATGTGCGCAGGAAGAGGAGAATCTCACCACATCGAGTTTAAATTTTCTGTCTACTCAGGAGCAGTCTCAGGTGGTTAAGCGATCACATTGTTCCAGTCTAGACTGTAGAGAACCAGACTGTTTGAATTTACTGCTCTACCATTAAATAGCATTGCCCTTGTGCTCGCACTGAATTTCATTTAGAATCATGAGGTGTGAAAGCCTCCCAAGGTCCTGTTGTGATGTGTTGTCTTGTCGATGAAACTTCCAGCTTACATTCCCTTCTTTAATCCATTGTTCAATGTCTGGATGAAAGAGACACACTTTTTCCTTTATTATCATCGCGTAAAATAAGTATGGTGACCACAAAATGCAGTTTAAAGAACTGAATAGTCTTCTTTACCTCTCATAATATCTTTAGTCTGTTAGCTAATGTTTCATTTCCTTTTCAGTTATTTAGCTACACTAGCAGTGTTACCCTATTGATGCTAAAGCCAGTCTGTCAGTCAGTCAGTTTGAATTTTTAGTTTTGTAATTATTTCATTTTTTTATGTCTCAGTGCCTGTTTAATGAATTGCTGAGAAATGCACATTCACTCCCCCTTATAGTGATATTTTTTTTTTTTTTTGAGCCATCACTGGATCAAAATTTGAATGTATCAAATAGTTTAGTTGTATTTGTACGGAAGCATTAAGACATAACATGAGATCTAAATTTGCTTATTGTCCAGATCCACTTGCGAGTTCCATGCAGTTATGTGTGTTGAAATGTTTGTCTGGGTAGGCAATGTCCTATCAGTGTTTCATTCTGCATTTAATAAACACTGCATCCTGAGATCATATTAAGCAAAGACAGACAGACTATAGAATACATAATCGACACTATAAATCAACAAATAGGCATAGTTCTAACTGCAGTGTCAGAGATGAGGGTAAAGATGGCGTCCGCCTCAGCACAGGAAGTTTTTAGGAGCAAGAAATGCAAAAAAGTTTTTAAAAAACTATTATAGTTTTCCTGGAGTATGTGCTATTCTGAGACAAATTTGGACTATAGAAATTTTAAAATAAAATAATAAAATTCTGAAAAAAAAGAAAGTATGAACATGAAGAAATGATCAAAAGACACCTATGCAATCGAAAAAAAATTTTTTTGCTTGAGTGAGGCACTACCTTGCCTTTCCCTGACTGCCCTTTACTGGTTCCATGTGTTTTCTCCAATGATGAAGGTTCCTCTGCTTTGCTAGTGTATCAGTCCTCACAGCACATGTTTCCAAAGTCCAGCCCAGGGGCCAATCACGACACGAGAGCAGATTTTATGCGGCCAATGGCCTCTGTCTTAAAATGTATTTACTATGGCCCGCCAGCACTGTCAGAAAAATTAATAAGTCATGCAATTTCAAATGCAATTTCTCTTTTCACCCCATGGTGGCAGCACCACTGTGTAACTTCGCCTGGCTGTGTAAGCCATACTGTGTCCCCTACCCGCTATTTTCTGCCATCCCGATGGAGGGGAAAAAAAACAAAACAAAAAACAATATTTTTTCACTAAAACCCAAACCGATTGTGTTTGCTTTATTTGCCAAAAGGCTCTTGCTTCATATAAGAAATTAAATGTAAAGAGACATTACCAGACAAAACATGCTAATGCATACAACAAACTATCAAGGCCTCACAGCCTCAACAGTGGTTCTTCATGCGGGCCTGTGAGTCAGATGAGAATACCACCAAAGCAAGCTGGAAAGTGGCCATGCTAATTGCTAAACATGGCAAACCTTTTACCTTTTATGGTTAAAATAAATGTCAGGAGGGACCGTTGGCCCTCAGGCATTTTTCACATGATCAAATCTGGCCCTCTTTGAAAAAAGTTTGGACACCCCTGCCTTATAGGAACGTGTTGCCTAGCCTATAGGTCTCTCTGCCTGAGAAAGGCTGGATTGACTGAAAGCTGTGTAAATATTAGTAAAGAAGAGTGCTTGTGCTATAGAGCGTGAGGTTTCCGTCACCCATTCTGTTTGTACTGACGTGATTTTCTTTTTTCTCTTATAGGAGATGTTTACATACAGCCAACACAGGACACTAAAAATCCTGTGATATATGGAGTCTTCTCTGTCTCTGGGTTAGTGTACTGTAACAATATATATGAGCAACTTGTGAATGGGCTGTATTTAAAGAAAACTTTCCAGCTTTTTTTATTATTATTATTTTGTGAGATTAATTTCCCTGAACTTTTTTCTTTGTATTCTTTTTTTTCAGCTCTGTCTTCAAAGGTTCAGCAGTTTGTGTCTACTCTATGGCTGACATCCGCATGGTCTTCAACGGACCCTTTGCCCACAAAGAGGGTCCCAATTACCAGTGGGTGGCCTACACTGGGAAGATCCCTTACCCCCGACCTGGCACTGTGAGCTTTAAATCCACACTGACCCTACACAAAAATCCCACAGCAAGCTGGCATAACAGCGACTTTTCTGACTTAGACCTCAAACAGAAACCATCTGAACAAGATGCAGGCATCAGTATATCCAAACTATAACTTAAGTGTCAAACAAGCTTCCAAATGTGCCTTTTTGTGTGATTATGTCATAATTGGAGGGTTTTGACCGACTCTCAGAATATAAATGTTTCTATTGCTTTTTCAGTGCCCTGGAGGTACGTTCACCCCCAACATGAAGTCCACTAAGGACTATCCAGATGAAGTGATTAACTTTATGAGGAATCACCCTGCCATGTACAATGCTGTGTACCCGGTGCACAAGCGCCCCCTGGTGGTTCGGACCAATGTGGACTATGAGTTCACCACCATCACTGTGGACCAGGTGACAGCTGCAGATGGCAACTATGAAGTGCTCTTCCTAGGAACCGGTGAGTATTTCATGAACTTTAAATATGACAACAATATTGGCATGAGACAAACTTGCCTTTTAAAATCATAGCAGCATTTTGGGGTGACTGACGTGTGCATGAAGTTTGTCACCCGCAAACTTTCTGATCAAAGTCAGAATGAAGCAGAATGGAGAATTACAGTGTCAGCGTTAAGTGGAGTAATGGAGACAAAATCCCCTCATGGACATAAATCCCATGTAAGTGGAGGGCTTGTCTCCCCTGTAATCATTTATCTTTAAGAGAAAAGCATTCTTGCCTTTGTGCTTAGGTGAAAATTTAACCAATCAAAGGGTTCGTAGCTTGCTCTGTTCACATGAAGTAAACAACAGGAGATTTGTACCTGGAGGGCAGGGGTGGATCCACGGATCAACAGGAGGGAGAGAAAAGAAACAGGGGGTAAGAAGAAGGTAGGGGGTACAGCTTGGATATCTATCACTTCAATCTTGCCCATTGGTGTTAAGAGTGATGATCTGTTTGCGTGCATGCCTTAAAACTTAAATAATACCCCGGTATGACAGCAGAAACAACATCACAGCATGCAGCCCTCACATGTTGCATATAGGACGCCTCTTTCTTTGTTCACGTGTGCATTCTAAGGAGGAGACTAATGTGTGTGTATGCAATGGCAGCCAATGCAGAGGACTGTATGTCCTTTCAGCTGCTGTCAGAGGCAGCTATTTAGCCCTGTGCTGGGGTTCAATGCAGAAGTCATAATAAATCTCAGGTATCCTGCTCACAGGAATGCCTGACGCTTCACAGGAATCAAACATGCCAGGGAAGGCCAGGGAATGTCTTACAGTATCCAAATGAGTAGTTTAGGGTCAGAGGGGAGCTGAGGATGACAGAAGAGGTTTGTCATGGTGGCCGCGCTGAGTACACTAAGTGGAAGAGAGCTCGTCATTGTGTAAAGGTTAAACTGAAGAGAAAGTACGTAACAGAGGTGAAGAGTACAGCGGAGCCTGTTGGTATGGGGATTATCCCTTGTTGGAGGTTGCTGAGAGAATAAAATGGGAATCCAAGGGGCTGTTGACAGGCAGAGGGGTGTGAGGTTGCAGGCACGTAGCTGACAGGTGTGTGTTGTTGTCTACAGACAAAGGAACAGTTCAGAAAGTCATCGTTCTGCCCAGAGATGACCTACAGACCGAGGAACTGGTCCTGGAGGAGGTTGAGGTTTTCAAGGTGAGCTTATATTTACTCTTTTTCTCAATTTTTCTTCTGCATTTCTTTATCTTACCCTCTTTGCACTCATCTTTGTCCTCAGTTACCTCTTACAAACTTGTCGATTTTTTTTGTCCTTTCTTTTTTTTCCCCAGTTTCCTCATTCCTCTGTATATGCATTCTCATCTGCTATAAAGATAAGACACTGTACTCACAATGTATTGTTTTCTCTATCAAGGTCCCAACTCCGATTACAACAATGAAGATCTCATCCAAAAGAGTAAGCTTTGCTTAGCAATTGATTTTCTTAACCTTTGCTTACATAAACAGTAAAGAAACCAACTTCCAAAGAAAGGCCATGGAATCAATGCAGTTTGGAAAGCTCACAAGCTGCATACATTCAGCTGTGCTTCACTGATACTTCCCTTCATAATTCATAGAATGACTGTAAGTCAGAATGAGACAATGAAGAGAGATATATGGAAAAGACACTAAAGGTCTGGTGTTGTCTTTCAGTGTGATTAAAATACTTGGCCTCTTCTATGTGGTATGACATCATTTCACAGACAGAGTTTGTGTTACACACAGCCTGCCAGACTGACAAATTTCAAACAGCCGATCATAAAACTATGACAGCGACCTGAGAGATGAGCTCAATATTCTCCCAGATGATCCAGGGCTTGCTGCTGTTTCAGCACAGAGCTGGAGGAGATTTTACACTTATCTCATTACACCCATCTGGGTTTATGAAGTTTTTATATGGAAGCTAATTATAGCCCTAATGATTTGAATCTTATGACCCAAAAATCTACCTAAAATCTAGTCTAAAATCAACTAAAAATGTTTTCGTTAGAAAATCTGAGTACCCATTAAATGTAGGTTTGAATGTTTTTGATATTTTTTATCTGAATTTGTTCATCCTAAAAACTTGAAGTTGACTATTGAAAAACTCTGTTATGGCCATTTTATGCCTCCGTGTATTTGACATTGCTGAGTGCAGCTGTCCGGAACAACCTCAGAATGTTTTCACTTTCCCTGTTTTAAATTTTATTATCAAAAGATTCCCAAGCTTTGTGTTTAACACTTTTTTCCCATCTTTTTGCTCCTCCACAGCAACAGCTGTATGTGTCATCTGCAGTTGGGCTGACCCAGTTGGCTCTTCACCGCTGTGATGTGTATGGTGAGGCCTGTGCTGACTGCTGTCTGGCCAGAGACCCTTACTGTGCCTGGGATGGCAAGTCCTGCTCCCGTTACTCTGCCTCACAGAAGAGGTAAGCACCAACAGCAGTGCTAGCAAGAGCTCCCTCGTTACTAACTGACCGACTTAATTGGCGTGTTGAATGATGCGCAGATTTGACTGCCTGGATGGCTGAATGGCTGTTTCAGTGGCATTGCGGTTAGTGTTCCACTAATAAATTACGTACTTGTGATGTCGAAGTTTAACCAGTAATTAATGCAAATTCCCGTCCCTGTAATGCAGAGAAACAGTAACAGAATGGAGTGCTTTGTGTTGTGAAATGTAGTACTTTGATGGCTTTCTACATTGTTGAATGGCTTTGAATGGCTTGCGGTGCTTTATGATTTTTTTCTCTCCTTATTCGGCTACACTGGTCTGACCCCTTTAGACGTAGCCGAAGGCAGGACGTCAAGTACGGGAACCCCATCCGCCAATGCCGAGGCTTCAACTCTAATGGTAAGTGGCCAGTTCTCACACCTCATGAGATTTTGTTTCGGCTTTTATTGCTTCTATTTGTTTATGAATGAACTTAGAGGGTTGAAAATAATGACACGTCTCATTATCTGTGCTCTAGACAGCTCATGGTTTTCATTGTTATGGACTGTCATGACAGTATGCAGGCAGCTTCACGATAATCTGTGGGAGCTGTGGTGCTCATTTACCACAACTGAGATTTTGGTTGTAAAGGAGTTCATGGTAATGAGTGTTTTGGTTGCCATGGAAATCTCTCTCTCTCTGCCCTGCAGCCAATAAGAACACTCTGGAGATGGTGCAGTATGGGGTGGAGGGAAGCAGCACCTTCCTGGAGTGTCAGGCCCGCTCGCCACATGCTGTCATCAAATGGCATCTGCAGAGAGACAACAGCGACCGCAGGAAAGAGGTGAGCTGCCATGTGGTGTATTTCTCAAAGGTGCCATGTATTTGAGGTTAGTTTACCCAGAAGCATAAATTGTTCAGTAAGATAGATTTATGCTTCATTTCTCAATAAATTTGATGAGTGTCACTTGACAGGAATGAAAGAGTAGTGTGATGTTTTCACTTTATGCTTTAGCGAAAGGTTTCTATTATCTCCGTAGTGACCATTTTCAACAAGGAAGTTCAGTTAAAAAATTCTCCATAGCGACATTAACACTATCCAATCATATTGTGTGACAAAATATGACCATGCCTGCGACATAAAAAAACTCTCCAAGTGTGTGACATGAAATGAAAGTGTCAAGTGACACATTTTTATTGATGAAATTACGTAATTACGAAAGTACGTTAAAAAAAAAAAAAATCAAATGTGTCGAGTGACGAAGAACAAATAAGCTTATGTAAAGCAGAATATAAACTTTTGCACAGATGCACATTGAACACATGACGACACATCTTTGGACACATCTAAATGCAGTTTCATGCCTCTCTACAAACACAGTATTTCATTTCATTCTGTTTCTTTTGTTGTCGTGGTGAGATGGAGATTTGTATGCAGTGTGACACATTTGAAAAATGACCCCAGTGTAATTTTTCTCTGATTATCTGCTAACATGATTAAGTGATTCAGGCTTTGATTAAATGATGCCTGATTTCTCGCACAGACCTCCAACTGTCCTCAGGCCCATGGGAAGGACACATAAAGGGAAGCTGTGAAAAAGCCCTCTGCTCTGATATACCATCCTGAGGCACTAGTTAAAGTTTTATTGTGAAGCTATGCAGTGTTGCTGCCTCTCTTTTATCGACTATTCTGTTGGATGGTCTTTAATTCCCACGGGCAGAGCTGACTTTGTTGCTACCTCACTCATCTGATTCTGAGTGAAAAAAGATGTCATCACCCAATCAGATCCTGGTGTGGATGGAAAGACAGATGCATTAATAGAGATACACAAAAAGTTACTTTCTGGTTGCATTTGAACTAATAGGTTTTAGGGAATAGCGTGCATGAATGTGAATACATTTTTTTCCCCCAGGCCATATCACGCTTCCTCTGGTACACACGTTATGTCTTATGTGGTATGGATGGATGTATGTGTATGTCAGCGGTGGATTGTAGAAACTGAATTGCCCTTCGGGAATTAATAAAGTTTTCTGTAACTGTAACTGTAAATATTTGTTGTATGAACAGATATACAAACCACTTTTCAAAATAAATTTCATAGTTATATTCATTGCAGGCCCCTGCCATGTGGTGATAAATTTGCCTTTAAAAGCTACATGAACTCAGTCAAACTGAAACCTTGAGACATCATACAGAGTCCTCACACACTAAGAACTCACTCTTCTCTTAGGTCTTAGATGTCCATTAATTATAGCTTGCAAATCTGTTTAGAAATAAGAGGATAAGATGCTCTGTTTAATCTAATCCCGGCACACACTTATATATTCAGTATTTTTCTTCCATATCAAGATAATCCAATTGATTGGCTGTACAGTTTGATTAAAAAAAACAAATCAAAAAATGCTAGAAATTAAAGCAGCAGGACTTGCCTTAATGAAGATTTGGCAAAATGTAAATAGACAATAAGCTACAGATATGGAGGTGCAGGTACAGGTAGTTTTAAGTTAGAAAATCCTTCAGCCAGGTTAATTCATACCAACCTTTCATCAGCATTCACCAGATTGGTTGTAAAGTGCAGGATAAGAGCTGATGTTGCTGATGTTTTATATATCTTTTACGTAGACTCAGTTTAGACATAGCTTTTTAAAGAACATGTTTAAATACAAATGCTGCTGATGAAGATGGTGAAAAAGTGCAAATATGTAACATCTCAGTTCCAGTTATAATACAGTTCCCCCAAACTATGATGACTTTGTTCAAGTTAAGCTGAAACATTTGGTCAAATCAGCTTCAAATCACACAACCCAATCTGAATCGACGAGTCAGTGCAGTGTTTATAATGTATAGGTCTTATACGGTTTAGCAGTTATTGTTCCTTATTTTCACTCAGGAGTCCAAGGTCTAACCCACACTGCTGGAACATTTTCATGTCTTCTGTCAACATCCATTACGCTGCCACAAACTCTTGTTCCTCTACAGTACAGTTTCAACTAGACATCAACCCTGTACGTAAAGTACTGAGTACTAATTTGATTTCTTTGTCGAAAATGTAATCAGTGGTAAAACTTCACATTAAGAAACTTCAAATCATTATGTTAGAAATTGTATTATGAATACTTTGCAGGGAGCTAATTGTGTATGTCTACACATCAGGAGCCTAAATAGCTGCAGAAAACAAGTGAACATGTGAAATCAAACAATCTGAGTTTACTTTCTGAGTAACTTATACAGATAGTAATACACATTATGGTGAATAAAACAACTTTCTTTATTTACTCTGTCTCTGCAGATGCGTTCTGATGGTCGGGTTCTAAAGACAGAGCAAGGTCTTCTTCTGCGCTCTCTGCAGCCCTCTGACTCCGGCATGTACCAATGTACAGCCACAGAGAAGAACTTCAAACACTCGCTGGTTAAACTGCAGTTGGTGGTGCTGTCAAGCCGGGCCGTTAACAATGTGCTGGTGGAGGGCGCAGGAGGCCTGGTGCCGTCATCACTCCACTCCAGCAGCACCCAGTGGACCCCGAGCGCAGGCCAGTACAAGGACCTGCTGACCATCCTGAGCCAGCCAGAGATGACCCTGATCAATCAGTACTGCCAGGACTACTGGCAGTTTGGAGACCCGCTGATGGGCGCCCTCAAGGCCAAAGACCTGAAGGAGCTCAAGGAGCAAAAGAAGCCTCGCAACCGCCGACATCATGAGGAAGCGGAGGAGGACAAGGAGCAGGAGGAGGTAGAGACATGAGGAGCCCAGCTTTGTGTCTGAAACACCCTCCACCACCATTCACCCCGCCCTGTGAAAACTGGGAGAGACTCATTGAGAGTAGCAACGTGAAAATATCCACAACTCCAAAAAAAGGCAACTGAGAAAAAAAATTCTTTCAAAACAAAACCCCACATGCATCCTTTCAAACAGTAAGATATATGATACACAGTATTTATTGTAGGTTGTATATAGTATCATTCTGTGGATTTCTTTGTACTTATAGAAAAAAACATGCTCTTTGTGTATAGGTACCTTTGGGGCAAATATTATTGTTATTATTGATGTTGTTAATTTTATTGTTGCTGTTACTGTCATTACAAAACTCATCTGCCGGCATCATATGACCGTGGCGACTCGAATGTGTTATCAGGCATGTTAAGCTAGTCGGAGCGAGCTGCGAGAAGCTCTCCGTAACGGGGAAATGAGATGTTGATGAGGGGTGATGGGATATCTGTTGTATTTGTGCTTGCTTTGACTCAATGCCAGAACTCTTTTATTTCCGGACACTCCAGGAGTGCTTGTGATGCAGCCTTCTCATTGCTGCATGCAGGCAGAGACTTAATGTTGCAAGAGGACCACCGACACATGGTCCCAATTTTTGTGGGGAAACAATTCTTTCTCCAATGGGAACTGAGATGTTCAGAGGACTGATTGAATATTCTTACTGGTGTAGTGGCCCTTTTTTCTTATTTTTCTTTCCTGATTGGAGAATTGATTGCAAAATGATGCAGCATCTTTGCTAATTTTCAGCCAAGATATGAATTATAAATATTGGAATCTGTATTCTACTTAAGAGTAACCAGCAGCTTTTTCTGATTGTGAGCTCAAGTTTGAAAATGATACATTGATGAAAGAAACAAGCATCAGATCAGTTTTATGATTTTTTAAAAAAAATAATGGTTGTTTTTTTATTCAATGCAAAACATCCTTTGAACTGAGATATAGGTGCAATAAAAGGTCAAGGTTCTGCACAAAGGGCATTATTCTTTTACTTTCAAGGGACTTTGGCTGGGGCCAAATGCAGCAAGCACACTCGGGCATGTTATAGTTGACTTCTGTAAAAAAAATAAAATCCACTTAAAGTTGAAAGAGGTGCCCATATCAGTCAGCAGTTGTTTGCTCTGAGCACAGACATCTTTCATTCTTCTCTCTTTGACATTCATTTGTGGGGGAAAAAAAAAAAAAAATTGCCCATATACACAACAGAGCTTCGTAACAATGTTGTGACACTAACCAAAATATTGGGAAGCTGGCTGTCATTGTGTGCATGAACCTGTATTTGTACTGTAATTCTGATAAGATACTGTGTGGTCATTTTTGTTTTTAAATTTTTTGTTTGTTTGTTTGTTTTTCATCTCTTGGAGTGTACAGTTTGCTGTCTTAGAGACATTCTCAGCACAGGAAATTGTGGGAAACAAATGCTTTAAAGATGCCCTCTCTTTTCAAATATGCCCAATATAAAGCATAAAGCATCTTTTCAATGACAAAAGTGTAGATTTTTGTCAAAGATTTAAGTGAAATGATCTCATATTTTTGGATAGCACATAATATGGGAACGTATCATTTAAAAATCATACAATGGCATATTAATTATGTAGAGAAAGACAGTTTGAATTTAATGAGGGGGGCTGTAATTGAAAGATGAGTGATGGTTCTATTGATTAGAATTTTAATGCTCACCCCTAGTACACCCTGCTATTAATAACACTTCTCCAAACAGTAAGTTTAGCGGCGTAGTTGTGTATTAAAATGTATAGCCTATGACCAGAATCAAAATTAAATCTGGAACGAGGTACAAATTAATTTTCATGTCATTCTGACATTTTCAGGCATTTTATACACCTTGTCTAGCTTATATTCAGGCTGTACAAAACTTGTCTTGAATGCCTCTGAAGATGCATTCATACAGGGGGCATCTGTATCTGCTCCTCAATTTGGGATGTCCGTTTGCATTCCCAGTGTCAACTGCAGCTCCTGATTTCCTTCTTCAAATGAGAGCAGGGGTGATGCAGCAGAAATTGCAAAGAACGGTTGTACAATTTGTTGGTATTTTTTAAAAATGTGTCCGTAGTTTGAGTGTTTTTGTTTGTTTTGTATTTTTGCATCATCAGACTTTATGGAAAAAAGAAAAAAAACTAAATGCACAGAGGTGATGTTATTGTAATGACGTGTAAATTACTCTATCTTCCCTTTCCATTGTTGTTGCTGACTAATAAATTAAAGCTCTATATTTTATAAGAATGGAATGCTCCCCCCCTTCATTGTGATTGGCTTGATACTGGATGTTTTCCATGTTCTGCCCAGAAACCTCCAAATCATTGGAATAAAGTTGTACCTGTTAAAGAGATATGTATGCACATTTGTGTAAAATATACTCACTGCATTTGTGTCTGTAATGAAACTGTTGAAAGGTAAAACACCTCCAATGAAAGAAGACAGGACATTATTTGCTCTCATTTTCCATCGGAGTGTCTTTACCACTGGGAGAAGTACAAGTAGATATAGATTATGCAAATCATTAATTCAGTCAATTAGTATGTTGAGATGAAGCTGGATGAGTACTTTAAGGTTCATTAGTCTCTATTAACAGTCTGTAGGCAAGGTAGGGCAATCTTGGTACTTGAAAAGCCCTGGTTTCCGGTTATAGTCTTTTGTAGTCCGCGCAGTTAACGGTGGACCACTAACTGTTAACAGCGTTTAAACTGGCCACTTGTGAAAAGATCTGC
>JAQLOL010000012.1:27118785-27143888 GCA_029783665.1 Naso thynnoides | reverse complement strand
AGTACTGTTCTGTTGATTTACTGGCATCCACTTCATTTTTAGTGTTTTGGACAACTCGTAATTCTGCTTTGACAAAGTTCAGTTCTGACATCTAAAATATCATCTCTCCCTCTTTCTGTCACTTCATTTCCCCCCTGCTACTGGGGATGGGTTGGATGATCTCCTAGGAATGCCCGAGAGACTGTGATTACACTGTGCTTTCAGCGGAAAGGCGTTGATAAGGTCAACAAAAATGGGCATGGCGACAACTGTGTAGGCCTGAGCCTTAATAGAGATTAGTGTGAGAAAGATGCTGAATTAGTTGTCTCCTGCTATCTCTTTGCTGTGAAAAAAAGTTCATATTGCAAGGAAACTCTGCTTATTAAACTGGAAGCAAACATAAGGACTGGGGGATGATAGAAAACAAGTTCTTGTTGAACTTCTGCACAGAACTGAGAGGAGAACTGGCACTATTTTTAGTCAGTGAACAGATCCTACCCTTTTCTTAAAATCAGATTTATTAATAAGATTCATTTTAAATTCATGATCTCAAGCAGTGCTTTAAGTTAGCCGGTACGCACCGGCGCGTAGTACCACAACTTTTAGATGTTATCTTTGGTATAGCGGGACTTCTCACAAGCTCCAAACACCCTTTTCTGTCCTCTCCATATCAGAGTGTCTTTTGGCGATTTATAATGGCACATTACGTTTGGGTGCACTATGTGATGCTTGCCTCTCTCTTCTCTCGTGGACTACACAACACTCACTCGTTTGTTCTCGTGGAAGTGGAACGTCACATTAACACTAAGTCATGAGTCACAAGTATTAAATAAATGGGGAAAAGCAAAGGAATTAAAAAAATGATGGCGTGGCTCTACAAGAGCATAAAGAGAACAAGAACCAGAATGAATTCTGACGATGACACAACTCTCCAATAGTCACAGGTATATAGTTAAAATTTCAGGGTATAAAACTAAATCAGTTTGTGAAAATCAGCATTGCGTTCTAGTGTCTTTTATTCACTTTCTAGTGTCTTTTATTCACTGTGAACATTCAGAGCGTAGACGAATGAGGGAAAAACTGGCACTTTTTTTCCACATAAAGCACTGATCTCCAGTTATTTGCTTGTCACTTGTCCTCAATGTTTATTTATGATAATGTCAAAAACAAGTCATGTCTGAAGTTGAAGGTGAACAAATCTAGCATGACATGACTTTATATAATGTTGGCAATGTCTGCTACCAGGGCAAAAATCTTATAATATTTTAGGGGAAACAAATGGAATTTTAAAGGCCAAACAGATTAACAAATGTGTTAAACGAGTCGTTTCAAGTCAAGTGTCATCACATAGTGCATCAACACATCAGAATGGGTGTGGGGGGAATGCAGGTGTTCACACAACTGAAAAACAACCTTCCCCAACCTACCCAACCTTAGTATATTATTCACATTATACTTGGGCACAAAGGGAGGAGTCTGGAGCCTCTGGCATGGACACCATTTGCAATTGATCGCACTGTGGTCATGTGACTACTTCACGGAGGAAAACAAACCTGTATGTATCATGCACGTATCTGTGAGTCTCCAGTACCCGGCTTTATTTGAACATGATCAACCTGAACAAATAAACAATCTGCACACTGAATTAACGTTACTTAATGTTACTCAATTAATGAGGGAACACTCCAGAAAACCGCCAATGTCTTTGGATTATCATGACAAGTTGTGTCTGTTATCATTGGACAAGTTTGTAAGACTGTCATCGTCTTTCTGGAGTCACATTGAGGTTACATCAAAACACTGCGCACAGATCCAGAAGTGACGGAACTTTTCATCGGTGAGTTATGTCACAATACTTCAGAGTTATTGACTGCAAACACATTGAAGTAAAACAACAGCTCACTAGTTTCCACTGACTAGATAACAGAAAGAGGAAACATTCTTTGAATGAACAGGTGCTGTGTGACGTTGAGTGGTCATGTGATATGTGTTTAGTTGGCTGGAGAGTAGAGCTGCTAGAAACTTACACCGTGCATATAGACAAAGAGCGTCTTAACGTAACGTCTCAACATAAATGTAGCCTAAGTGGCTTGGTTTGTGTGTGCCCATAAAATTATGTATGAAATAAATATATTCAATGTGCATGAGTAGTTAACTATCTAACAACTACCAGGCAACTAGGATTATGTCAGAAGCCCTGCAGTTTACAGAAGATACTGCATTAATTTAGTGTCCATGTTGTGTACAGTTGGAAGTATTTCTCAGAAACTCCCCGGTGAATAGGAAACAACATTTTGCAACATCATCACATCTTTGCTGCACCTAATAAGAATTTATGTCTTTTCACGTTTGCCTTTAACAAGAAATGGCTTCGTGGAAATGTTGACCTAAAAGTTTGCATGCACTGTCTCAGTGGGGTTTCACTGCTCTCATTAAAGTTGCAATGCAGCATATCAAGCTTGCTGTTTCAACCTTTGCAGGGCCAGCGGAGGAGCATGGAGCAGGGAGCAGGGGGGTCTCTAACCAAGGGAGAAGTGCAGGGTTACAGCAGCAGACTGGAAATAAATGTAGAGTTGGGAAGTTGCATCAATCAACAGCGCATGTGAATCAGAATAAAGATGGTGGCACAGGTTTTTAAAAGTGGGTGCATCTACAAATGAATTAATTATTCATGGCTGACAGTCTCCTTTTCCACAGTGTGTCTCACTGGGCCTGTGGTTCGGGTCTTTCTTGTATCGAGGAATCACTGCATCCCGGGGTGCTTGCTTGACAGTGTGCTGTGAGAAGGGGCATGGCAGCTCTAGCAGAGCTATAATAATTACCAGCCTTCTCTCCTCAGCCCTCCTCTAATCCCAGTTCAATGTGCTGCGCTGCTTGTTGGTGTCTACGTCAACTTCACAAACAGCAAGTCTCTTGAGACTTGGGAGGATTGAATGGCTTTGCAATTTTATTAGGGACTCATTCAAGAGCAGGAATTTAAGTAATTTTCTTTAGAAAATGTTTACAATTGCACTTTATGTGCTGTCAGTCATTTAAATCAAGGTTCTGTATCTGACTTATATTGCTGCATACTTCACTCAATGAAAAAAGCACAGTGGTGGATTCTTCAGCAGCAGAGAGACAGTCACACATGGGGCCCGACGAATCACTTGCAGCAACATGGTAAATCATTTGTAGCAGCAACATCACAGGCTTACCTTTACACTGTAAAGCTTTAAGTTAAAGTTAAAGCATAGCCTCCTTTTATGACAACTTCTAAAGGGGAGGTGAGACTGCAGAATATTTTGCACAAGAATCACAGTTCCATAGTCAATATATTGCACTCCCTCTGACAGTCTGTCCTTCCTACACCCGCTGCCCAACATACAGTTTTCCTCAAAGTAACCTGTATTAATGTTATTTAATCTGGACAGAGGTTATCTTGGTTGTATGCATAACCTAGAAAATATAGCACCTCATTAAGAACTGTAATCAGCTATTTTTAAATAGGGCAATAAGGCCTTTTGCTGCATTTTGTCTGTTTTTTCTGTTTGATCTCCAAATCATTAAGACATTGTGAATATCAATGGCTGTTTTTTTTACATCAATTATTGAACTGATTCAATCTAGAAGATAAGCTGACAAATCTGATGCATGTTACAAACACAGTTTACAAATAAGTAAACCTGTATAAATCAATAAAGTAATATAAAATAATGATCAGAATAATAATCCTTAATTGGTCTACTCAAAAAAAAACATGCATAATAAATGAGCAATTTGCAAGTTTTTATCAGTGTTGGGCAAGATTCTTGAAAATTGTAATCAATTACAGCACTCTTTGATTAAAAGATATTATTTCACAAATTATTATTATTATTATTATTATTATTATTATTATTATTATTATTATTATTATTTAAGAAGAGTGTCATATTACCTTTGTTACTAAGCCCAGTTGAGTCAAATACGCCTTTAAAGTACTCCATATCCTCAACACTCGTGTGCACATTTTTAGTATTATAACAAGCAGACAGCAAGTGTTGCCACATTGAGTAGGTTCTGACCATTTAGGTGGCTTTGTGTCGCAGTTTGTGGGTTAAAATAGACTTGGGAGCAGGAGCGGTTGAAATGGATTTGGGCTGGTTTTTAAATACATTAAAAAATGTAATATATATAAATATATATTCATAAAAAGCATTCCCTAGTTATGCAAACATCCTTTTACTCAGCACAGCTGAGATATGACATAACTTTTATTCAATCTGCCGAGGGAAGATATGAGTTACCATCATTACCACCCACTCACATAAACATACATGAGCTGGAGTTTTCATTGTAACTGAAACCTGCGCACTTGATGTTTTTTTTTCTGCTGCTGCTACTCCCTCTCTCTCTCTCTCTCTCTCTCTCTCTCTTCTGTGTGTTTTGCATTCTCTCACAGCTTGTTGTGATTAGAATACCTATTTTTTTGTAGCTGTCCATTTTTCTTTATTTTTAAGGTACAGATCAGAAATGGAAAATTGTTTCATCATAAATTATACCGTGTTATATTCATAATTGCATAATGTATTATATGTAATTCTCCTAGGAAATAATCGCCTTATCATGGTGGAGAGGTTTTGCATGCCTCTATGAACCTGGGGGGCTGTGTTGTCCGGGGCCTTGTGCTCCTGGTAGGGTCTCTTAAGGCAAATTGGCATCAGATGAGGGGCCAGATCAAGTATATTTTCAGAAAACCCCATGTAAATTCATGGAAGAAATAGAGTGACCCTGCCCAGAGAAATCCCGGGGCTCTTGTCTGGAGTCAGGCCCAGAAGGAGGGTGTCAGCGAGTGCCTGGTGGCTGGGTTTGCCACAGAGCCCGAAGAAGGAGTCCTCTAGGGATATGTTAGGAAGTAATTGTTCTGGAACTCCTGAACCCACCAAATTTACCCTCTACAATTGAGGCAGAGCTGGAGGATGATGGGAGATCAACATTGATTTCCCTGGAGGAGGTCACTGAGGTCGTTGACCAGCTCTGCAGTGGCAAAGTCCTGGGGATTGATGAGATCCATCAGGAAATATTGAAGGCTCTGGGTCTTAAGGGTGCTGTCATGAATGACACATCTCTTAAACATTATGTGGAAGTCTGGGGCAGTGCCAAAGGAGTGGCAGACTGGGGTAGTTGTTTCCCTGTTCAAAAGGGGGACTACAGGGTGTGTGCTAATTGTAGAGGCATCACATTACTTAACCTTCCTGGGAGATTTTACTTTAAAGTGCTGGGAAGGAGACTCAGGCCAATTGTCAAACCTCAGATTGAACAGGAACAATATGGTTTTCGTCCTGGTCATGGATTAACCTACCAGCTTTTCACTCTTTCAAGGATCTTGGAAGGGACCTGGGAGTTTGTCTACATGTGTTTTGCAGATCTGGAGAAGGCTTATGACCAGGTTCCTCTGGAGATCATGTGAGAGGTACTGCAGGAGGCTGTGGCTTATCAGTTCGGTGGGCTGCTTTTTGCAGATGATGTGGCCCTAAAGGAACCATCAGTCTAGGACCTTTCGCACTAACTAGATCAGTTCTCAGCCAAGTCTGAGATGAGGATCAGCACCTTTTAATCTGAGGCCATGGTTCTCAGTAGGAAACCAGTGGACTGCCCACTTCGAGGAGGGAATGAGTTCTTACCCCAAGTGAAGGAGTTCAAGAACCTCAGTGTGTTATTCAGGGGTGTGAGGACTATGGAGTGGGAGATTGGCCAGAGAAATGGTGCACCGGGAGCTTTTTTTGCTTGCTTTACTGCATCATTGTGACAAAAAGAGAGCTGGCCCAGAAAATAAAGCTCTCAATCTTTCAATAGATCTATGTCAATCATCGTTCTTTCCCTCACCTGTTGTCATGAGAGATGGGTCATGACCAAAAGAATAAGATCACGGATACAAGCAGCTGGAACAGGTTTCCTCAGGAGTTTGGCTGGTGTCTCCCTTAGGGATAAGGTGAAAAGTTCAGTTATCCGTGAGGGACTTTAAGAAGAGCCGCCACTCCTTTGCATTAAAAGGAGCCAGTTGAGGTGGTTCAGGCATAAGTTAAGGATGCCTCCTGGTTGCCTTCCTAGGGAAGCATTACAGCAAGGAGAAGGCCCTGGGGCAGACCCAGATCCAGGTGGAGAGATTATATTTCTGCACTGGCCTGTGAATGACTCAGGATCCCCCAGTCAGAGCTGGCAGATTTGGCCAGGGAAGGGAAGTCTGGGGACCCCTGTTGAAACTGCTGCCTCTGTGACCTGACCTCGGATAAGCGGTGACAATGGATGGATGGATGAAAGGATTATATGTAGCTTCCTGTTTTATATTCCACCACACTTGTAAACACTTGAATTGTAGTTTTAATATTATGACATGTTAAAAAATTTGCAGTAAATAATGCAGTAACACTACAAGCAGCCTTTAGAGGAATTTACAAACCACCCAGCAGCTAACTCGAGCATAGCCTTACTGACTGCACAGTTACACCCCTCAATTCGAAACAAAGCAAGGTGAGCCCTAGATAGCCTACCCACACACCATGGCATTAGCAAGGTAATTCAAAATACATGTAATTAAGATGGCCTCAGAATTAGAATTGCAGTCACATTCTTGTTCCAGTAAATTGCATTTCACCTCTTTTGACTAATTGCATTGGCCCACTTCAAGCCCCTGCGCCAAGCTAACGCATTCTAAACCAGTCTCTCCACTAACAGCAAAGGAACCAAATTATTGACCCATCAACTGACCCTCAGTACGAGTTAAAATGCCAAGGTAACAGAGCTTGTTTAAAAAAAAAAAAAAAGACTAAGGAATTAAGTAATCAGTTTGTCTAAAGAAACAGGATAAAAACAATCACAGTGATTGAACTGAATCTTGCTGAGACACCAGAATGCACCCTTAGAAGTGCAGACCACCCACTGCTGCATGGCCACTGCTGACCTCCAGTATGGATGCCTGAGGAGCTTTAGTGTGACCTGGACAGTCTATGATGCAGTATATTACTCTTTAGGTTAGATAGCGCATAAGTGCTTTCCCTGTGGAGAGAGTGTGTAAGAACAAATGCCAGCTTATTTTGATAAAACAGCTCCAGACAATCCATCCTGAGGGAGAGAATAGGCTGTGTGTGTATAGACATAAGCACATGCCTGCAGAGATGCATGTGTGCATTACAGTGTGAAGTCATACAGGCTATGCTCCACTGTACGATGAACATTTTGTGTCCTTTCCTATTTGCAAAGGATACAGCCACAATTTCTAATTTTAGCCTAAGAAATGCATCTGCTGTCAAAACTCATGTACCTTTGTGTCATTTTAATCCAGTGCTGAATACCGCTGGTTTGAGTGTGGTGAATTGCAACATAAGGTGTTGAGAGCATTTTTTTGATTGCCTTTCTAACAGATACAGCTCAGAGCATGCAGTGTACGATGAAGTAGTAGTGAAACCTTAGTTTGGTTAGTTCTGTCTGACAATGGTGAAAACAACCTTGATATTTGTGTAAATGAGCACACACCCACCCATACACAGAATGATACAGTCGGTATTCAAGGAAACACCCACAAGACATCACTTCCTTTTTACCCCGGGGGAGAAAACAAACCATTCACTGCAGTGCCAAGAAGTCGCTCCATGCAGTTGTACCTCGACAAAAAAAAAAAAAAAAGAAGAAGTTTAAAGTCTTAAACTGCACCAAATCAGATACAGAAAGAGACAGGAAAAAACTATGACTGCGAGCCATTCAGTGGGAAGATGAACTCTGTCGCTTATGACCTCAAAACACATTTATGTGTGTATTTGACATCTAATTACAAGTAACATAACTTAACAGTTAAAATAGCTGACACACAATTAACATCATAATAGCTATGGCTTCCTAGGCCCCTCTAGTTAAAGAATGTAATGTTACATTAAGGCTTTAGCTCCCCCATATATTGGCATGTTTTAAACCTTCTTACTGTTAGTTTAAAAAATGAGGATGTAAATCACATGGATAACACAACATCAGTATTTCTCAAAATAACAACAAGGTGTCTTCCTCTAGTAAATTTTTACGCTAAAATACATGTATATCCTAGTTAATACTGTAACAAAATTTTAACTAACCTAGGCCTGACTAATTTGAACCATTTTTGGTCCTATTGCTTTGCTTCTTTTTTGCTTTAAACTTTCTGAGACTGAAAAATTTTACTTCTACATAAATGAGCTGGGCCTACTTGGTGAAATTCTGTATTATTGACATTTCTATGTAATGCATTAAAATGAATAAATAGTAAAATGCACAAATAACAGTCACAATGTTTTTTGTTTTTTTGTTTTTTTTTGCTATTTCTACATAATGACAGCAGCACTAATGAATTCCTCATCTCTTGTGACCCTGACAATTGGGCAAGCACGAAGAGTCCATGTGTTGAAATCAGCATATAACAGCTGTGTTACCAACATCTGTGTGCACTGAATTCACTAACACAAGCCTAGTCAGCTTAGGCCAAGGCTTACTTTAGTTTGAACACATTTGAGGGGAATTATCAACTATTTTTATTTTGCATCATTGCACCGCTTCCTCACATCAATTTAAATGGATGAGACAATAACGCATACTGCGGACGATTTGTCTGTGTCTATTAGTGAATGTCACAACTAAAATGACTTAAAAGATGTAGTGAGGCATAACAGATAAGAGAGACAGACTCAACAGCAAAAACAGAGAAACTGTGACTATGATGTCTGTGACACAGACTGTGAAGGAACTAACAGCAACATGGATGAAAGTGATTAAAGTGGTGAATGTTTTGAGTATTGTTGATCATACTAAACAATGAACTGCAGATTGGAGAAAAAGTATTTTTTCCCCCTTTTTATTTGAGTAAACAAGTTAAATTAGTAGTTCTTCAGCTAGATAGGTAGTTTATTTGTACATTTTATATTAAGTACACATGGTTTATGCTATATTTTACGCTTTACCACAAATTACATTACTTCCAAACTCTGATTTTGTGTGTGTGTCGCAAAAAGGGGTCAAATACACTTCATATCATTGATACTTGTAGTCAACCTCTGGCGGAGCACAACTCCTGTGGCTGGAACACAAGGCAGCGACAGGGTAAAATCTGCAGTTTAGGTCTTCGTTGTTTGAGGCTCGTTAGTAAGCAGTTGACTTTTGAGAGTAATTTTAACAAGTCTTACGCTAACAGTAGTAGCATACATTAAATTATGTTATCACTCCATAAAAGTTCTTCCACATAACGGGTGTAAAAATATGTTTTTTTAAATGCAACATTTGAGTACTTTAATGTGAACAGCTATATTTTGTTTTAATAACTGGCAGATATTATGTGTGAATTCCTCTTCACTTTAAAATAAAAAGAGTCTTGTTTACGAGAGGAGACTTAACGGCTCAGCTTCTTCTTAGCCCAGAAGCCTTTGCACTGCCAATCTCATTAGCTTTCAGTTCTTCCGTGCTGCTTCAGTGGACAGTAACTTTAATTACCATGCATAAAATCGACATTACATGAAATATTATCATCTAAAGGCAGGGACAAATAAAGCAGGCTCGGTTTTAATGTCGCGCTCACACTAATTGAAAGTCCCCTCAGAGTGCTGACTGTGAAATTGATAGCGTAAAAGAGACACAAATTATGAGCAGTAAATTCAAGAAAGCCCTTTAATGAAACCGACAAAAAGAAACTCTAAGTTGATAACATTTGAAAACAAATAATACTACACAACTGTGAATGCCTCACCATTGTATAACTTGTGTTGCACTGTAGCTGAATCGCAGCAGAGGGCAACTTCAGGCTAAAGTATACAAGTCTAACTCCACATCATGCAACATGTATGCCTGAGCTCACTGTGACACTTTTGTATCACATCTAATTTTACATAATTGTCTTGTTAGACACAACATTAGACTCACTGCACAATTATGTCTCCTGCACATATTAATGACATCCGCCTTGAGTCCCTGTTTAACAATGTGTGTGAAAGTGTTATGAGGTGTAACATACATCATGTAAATTATGACCACAGCTGCATTTCCAGATGACGCTCACATTAAACTGTCCCTGTGCCTGCTGTCACGTTAGAGAGGGAGCACATGGGTAGAGTGAAGGTTTCTGCTTTCTGTCTTGCAGTAACATTAGCTTCTCTTGTCTTGACTGATATCTATTGAGGTTGGAATGATCACATTAGCTGAATGAGAAACTTTTGCTAGCTCTTTGCCTCTGCATTAGAAATACTGCAAGCTCAATCTCTGTCTTTGTGTCATACTCTTGAGTTCTATCAAGTCCTCACCTGCAGCGACAGCCACCCCCAACTCTAATCTCACATCTTTCTAAATTTGCTCTAACCAGTCACAGCTTTGATAGTCCAGGGAGAGGAAACGCTAAATCCAAGGATGGTGGTACTCTGCGAGCGCCTGTAGCTGTGTCTGTGCAAATGTTTAAACTTGAGCAAAAATCTTACTCCAGGGATTTATGAACTGATATCCAGCTGGCACGAGACTTGGTTACACAAAGCCCCAAACACATGAAGGGTAAGAGAAAAGCTTTGCATACCTTTGTCTCATGCTATCAGTCTAAGCTGGTTAGTGGAGAAAACAAGCGCTTTAAGTGGACAAACTTTGACAGTGAGCACTTGCCCCCAAGAATCTTGTTCTAGCTTGTTTCTTAACTGCAGGCTGCATTGGACTCCCTAAATACAGAACCAACTTCCAGAATAGTTATCAATGTCAGTCACACACACACACACACACACACAAAGGGAAAAGGGCCCAGGTCAAAAAATACTCAAGTTCCTCTTTAAGGGTGTGGTTGCTTTGATGGATAGCAGCCTCTAGCAGTCTGCTAAGCATCACACTGGTAGCATTGAGTATCCAACTCCACTGTCTTTTCCAAATATGGTCACTTCTGGCTCAGAAAAAGAAAGGATAGTGTTGGTCATGATGCCAAACTCAAGGCTTTAAAATAGTTCTCCATGTACCAGTGGGTGACGTCACAGCTGCTTCCTCTATTAAACATTTACTGTCCACAGCTCAGGATCAAGGGATGTGTACTTCTGTCTGTGTTGACCTAGGAAGGAGGGGCCAGTACCAGACAAAGAACTAACAGTCAACTCCTGCTGAATGTACTTTTAATTCCCCTCAGCACTATCTCCTCTTGTTCTCAGTGTGTTTTTCCTCCTCCCTGCAGTAAATAAATTGTGTTTTGTGTGCTCTCATTAGTTTTCATCATATTTCTGCATAGCATCGCATGCTGGATCTTTCTCATTCAGTTTGAACAGCTCTGTTTTCCACCGGGGAGGGGAAGCTTCTTATATCTGCCATTTCACTGAACTGAAAATAGGAAGTTCAGAGCATGAAAATGCCTTTGACAGAGGGACGGGGGCTATGCTGCTGCACCCAGAGCCTGATGTTTAAAACAAGGCAGATCTGGAGGGTTTTGTCTGAAGTCCAGCACAACTGAAACCCAGTGCACTCTGATGAATACATTGTTCAAAGGCAGTGCAAGCATGATGAAGATGTGGGTCTCTGCATTGTTTAGATTCATTCTATGTGATGTCTTTTTGCCAATGAAAGAGCCTCAATCTACAAGCAGGGGTGTAGTGCAAAGCTGCACTTTTTAGCAAAATACTTCAAAAACATATCATGTACGATTTCTAATGATACTGAAATGTGTATAAAATATGCATAAGAAAGAGCTAGTTATGGAATTTTTTAAATTGAAATCAGGTCAACAATTTTAGGCATAAAGAGATTGTCTTACCATGGGCAGTAGAGGTCTGCTGTCTTGGTTCTGTGACTTTTTGCCAGAACTTGATATTCAGCTAAAACAGTAAGTCAGCAAACATATGACCAATAAAGTGGAAGATTTAACACAGTTGTGCATACGCAGGGAAAACTCATGTGTCTCCAAAGCTGGAATGCAATGTAAGAGATGAAAACCAGTTAGCAGCTAATGGTTCAATCTTCTACTCATGCCTCTACTCATGCCTCTACATTATTCACAACATAGGCAGTTTTAAGTTTTGTTAGCTTTCTTTCCAAGTCCAATTTTGAATGCCATCTGTATGTTTATCTAAATTCTCTTTTATTCTGAGAGAGCAAATAAACTCAACAGCATGTAGGGACTTCAAGGCCAGGACACTGTACCGCTGCTTGTTAGGCATGTGTTATGAGGTTCTTGAAGAGAATAGAAAGTGATGTTGTTAGACTTCTGCAGAACTGCTGTTGTCTAAGAGCTTGGTGTGAAATCAAAAATAAGTTTCTCTGACACTTGCTGCTTTGGAGCCTATGGAACAATATTAATGTCTTGTCTAAATGCTTTCTGCTGTTTTACTTTGTGCTGCAGCACAGTTAAGATCTAACATCTTGAGCACAGTTGCTGGAATCACAGAGTACCTTGAGAACAGTCAAATAATGCCTTTTGTTGATCCCAATGTGTGAACTATATGTGCATTTCCTGTCTGTGCTGTGCAAGTCCATGCACATGCACGTTTGTACTGAAGCCTACTGTAAATGGACAGCCTTCAGGTCACAATTGTCTTTTTTTGTTTTCTTTTGTTTTTTTATTTAGGCTGAACAACAACAACAGTAAATGCACATAAATCCTAACAGAGTGCTTCATATATGTGAGTAATGAATACACACTTGTTTTAATTGTACAAAGTGTGTTTGTGCAATTTCAGATTTCTCTCAAAATGTTCAGTATTTGGCCTCACAGTCAGCACAGAATGTTTGAGTGAAACTGCTTTTATTTCAGAGACAAAAGAACATGACAGGGACTGAAATTTTGGCAGCATGCTGCTACTGTTATGATTCAACTGGAGTTCAAATTGAATTGTTGGGCAGTAAAACAAACAATGTGGCTCATGACTGATATGGTTTTATTTTCTGGTGTGCTACAATTACTTGCCCCAAAAATGACGTAAGTACCACTGGTTTAAAGGTAGCTCATAAACCTAAGTATGGTTAGTAGTAAGCCTACTGTTGTTAGTTGTGTGTGAGTATTTTTACATGCCTTATTTTTAATTTGAAAGTAATGGATTAGCAGTACACAATGAAAATGTTATTGGGTTATATTCTGATTGGAATATTATAAACAAACAAGTTTATATTGTATTTGTGTTGTATCACTGTTACTGTATTATTTTTGTCCATATACAGGGTATTCTTCTGCCAATCTAAAGGAAAAGTCAGTCATGTTTTAATGCCTTTTCACAATAAGTGCTAACACATACTAACTGCATATGGGTGGGGCAAGTATTTTGGCATATATTAACATAATGTGTATAAACACTAATGTATTTAAGAATGAATGCAAAAATAACTCATTATTAGTTAATGATGTTTAAAATTAGATCAGACTGATTAGCTAGAAAAAATTAGTGGGCATGCTTTAACAATAAATGGATCCAAAAAATTACTAGTAACATGACAGGAATTTCATTCACATAAAACCCAAGGCAAAAAGGATGTATTCAAGTTGAGCAAAATGAGAATTATCTTAATTATATCTCTGTAGGGCCTCTTTGATTAGACTTTAAATGCTTTTACTTTCAGTTTTCAGTAAAAGTTAGGCGAGCACACAGATAAGCAGCTCTGATTCACCAGGCATGTTTATGTAAGTCAGATAACTTTCAAGTTATTGCCCAGTGAAGGTTATTTTTTACATTTTTAAAGTTTCTTTTCAAGCTGAACCAAAACAAAGACTAAACTGCAATCAGTTTGAAAGAAATAAAATAAGACATAAATTTTACAAGTCAGGAAAAGTGGTTGTTAAGAAAGAAGGGTCATGTATCCGGGTACTTTAAGACAAAGGGCTGATCATTGTTTGTATGCATGTGTTGCAGAGAGGATTTATAGCAACAGGCTAAAGTACAGAACTTTGATCTGACAGGAACACTCCTCCTGTCCCAACTGTGATCAGAGTAAAGGAAAATATAGCCTAACATTTTTTAGAAAACCAGCCCTAGTCTTGTGTGCATATTTGTGTATGTGCTTTGAGGGTAGAGGAGGAGAGGGACAGGGTTGCTATTATAGATGTAAAGTTTATTTTCAGGATAACAATACACATCATCTCTAAGATTATGAGTATGATTTAACTGAAAGAATAAAACACAGTTGAAAAATTTAATGGTTCTACCTTGACAATCACCACAACATATTACCTGTGGGCTTGAGTAGCCATGTGCACACAAGCCATTGGTAAAGCTGCAAAGTCATTATTTGATTGGAGACAACTTGACAGACACGCTGCAGATCGAAAGCAGCAGGCATAATTATGCAGGATGTTTGCAGAGGTCTTTTAAACATTGTCAACCCGATCATTTCAGATACACAGTGGGAGCAGGTTAATTCACTGATTGTGTCATATTTGAGAAAAATAACTCCCAACATGTTTGTAGTGTAAAGCTTGGACTGCGAAACGTCAGCTCCTGCAGGATTAGGAACCATGCTGGTGCCATCCTTAATCATTTAATGTGCAGAACTACGTTAAAGGTTACTGAGCCATTATCCATCATACATTTGCACAAATATGTACTGAAAGTCAATTTTGAATTATATCCTTCACAGCCTCATCATATTTACAAGCTATTCTCTCTGGGGAAGAGAACTCAGCAGGATGAGTTATGCATAATCTCTCTTGACAGAGTGTTCATGAAAATTAGGACCGTGTCACTGCTGTGTGCTTTTTGATACTTAGCGAGAGAAGCAAGCGTGCACTGAATTTTTAGCTGCATTACAAATTACAGTAGAGTGGAGCAGCTGTATGTCTTGCTGTGTGCACGGAAACAGATGCTGTGTTACTGCTAGTAGAAAATCTAAGTCATAACAGAAGACAGAACAACACTGTTGTGCTGTCAGAGTTTCAAATTAGTGTATATGCAAGGTAGCAGCAAGGTCTCCATGGTTACACAGGGGGCACGCAGTTCAACAGCAGAAGAGGCCTGCCTCGATCTCTGTGCGCTGACATATTCTTGGTGTAGGAAGAACTTTTCCTGCAGGGAGGACACACTCTCACTCCTCAGACCGGGGCGAGTACATGTGTTGCGGCCCACTGTAAGCACAGACCCAGTGAGGGGCGGTGAGCTGTCATGCATATGGCCTTCATTGTCCCTGTGGAATCACAGCACCGCCTGCCCACTTGTCTGACCCACCTGCTTCTCAGCAGAGCCAAGTAAACCCGTTCCTCATGCTGGCTAAATTTCCGGTTATACACACACAAACACCAAAAACGTCATCTAGTTTGCTTAAATTGTTCTAGGCATTCATGCATGTTTCACACCCACAGCGTGATCACATTTGTCCTTCTCTGAGGGAAAGACAGTACAGTCCAAACCTTCGCTGGTCCTGTGCTTCACTTTAACTCAGCTCTGCTTACTGTAATGTTTTTAGTAAAAGATGTTCTCTAATAAATCCCTGCAGTCCATATCCTGGTTTATACTTTTAACTTTTACTTGGACGAGGCATCATCAAGTTAGACAGGAACAACTTGCTTTGAAAGTAAATTAATTTGCAGAAAATCATGCAGGAAAGTTTACAGAGAAAAGAAAAAAAATTAATACCTTTATCCCAACTATTTTATGACCACTCAGCAAAGTTCAAAAATTCTCGCGGGAAAAGTAAATCATACACAGTCCTTCACCAGACTATCATCTGGTCCCCAAAACACCAGTGATGTTCTGAACATCAAGCAGCTGTCAACACCTCATTTACAGTATCTGCTGTTTCTTGCCTCCATAAACAAAAATGTTTTGCTGAATGGCCTAAAATGTAGAAAGTGTTTTGAAAATTGAGGAGCCTTTTAATGCATGACTGTATGATCTGAATTAACATACCCTCACAAATTCATCAAAGGAAAACTCAAAGAATTCTTTGACTTTAACTGCATGATCTCAGAGAATTGGCTGTATTTACACTACAGGGGCCAGTTGCACCAGCCGGATGCATGCCTGGGCTTAAACTGTGTCTTGCTTAACTTTGCGTTCTAATTTCCATCTGATAGTTTCACCCAGTTGCACCATCTAGGCTTAGTGCTATGTCTAGGACTGAAACTTACTCCTAGTCCAGGGTACCTGTATGGTGAAAGGTCTGAATATTTTTCAGCATGACAATAAAAAAGTTAAAGACAAAAGCACGTTTGGTACACTGACTACATGATGAAAGGACACTAGGCATGAAAGAGAGAACAGACACTGCATGAATATCTCAATATACATTATATGGAGATTGGACATTAAGAGATTTTGTTTCAGCAAGGCTGAATTACTTCAATTAATTAGTTATGGCATTATTTTGACAGATACAGATACAGATACTGTATGGCTTATTAATTACTCATTTCACTTATTAAGGTAATTTAACAGTTGTTCTTCAGTGGTCATTTTTAATTTTATGGTTAGGTTGGAATACAAAAATTTAAGTTGGTTACCAGAGTAACATGAACGAAATATTAACTATCACTTTGATAGAACGCGTCAGAAGGCACTTGCATTGCTGATGTTGGGTGAAGGTACACCTGGTCGTATGGATGAGGGGAATTATGTTGTGCCTTATAGGTAAAGAGCAGTATCTTGAAATCAGTTCTACATTTTATGGGAAGCCAATAAAGGGATGCAAGGATTGGGGTAACAGGAAATCTACGGCTGGTATTGGTGAGTAATCTAGCTACTTTGTTTGGATGACTTGTAGGCGGTAGAGAGATGCTTGATTAAGATAGGAGAAGAGGGCGTTACAGTAATCAAAACGGGAGAAGACTAGTAAATGGATTGAACTTCAAGGTCTCTCTGGTAAACAGCATAGGTTTGAATTTTGCAAGATTTTTAAGTAGGAGAAAGCAGGTCTGTGTGAGTTACATGATATATTGGTCGAAGTTACGGTTCTGGTGAAAGATTACACAAAGTTTTCTAACTGAGGGTTTGACATAGGTAGACGGGAGATCGATACAGGGATTGACTTCAGAGAGGAATTTATGTGGGCAAATGAGAAGAACCTCTGTTTTGTCTGGGTTCAGCTAAAGGGAGCTGAGAGACATCCAGTTCTTAATTGCTTCCAGGCAGAGATGAAGTGTGGAAATGTTACTCTTGTCACTCAGTTTGATTAAAAGATACAGCTGCAAGTCATCTGCACAACTGTGGTGAGAGGACATGGTTGCAGTTGATAAAGTGCACTAATCAAATGATGAAAAAATTTTGACCTTAGCTTTAGCTAGCTAACTTTAGCACCCATTCACTTAAACCAAACCAACCCTGTATGAATACCACTCAAAAAAGTTATAGTTTTTATAATGTTATGATGTTAGGGATACAGAAATCCTACCTGGCTGTAGACATTATTAGCCGTGTTCTTGCCTTGTTGAAACAAAAACACAGTTCAATATATTGCCATAACCTTTATGCAGGATATACGTACAGGGTCGGATTTGTTAAGTGACACTTGCTCATTCACTTAATCAACTGTAGCTATTTCCTCTTGTCTTTCTTATCTGTAGGAAAGCGGGGGAATGAAAGTTTGATCACTGTTTTTTTATTCAGAAATTTGTTAAAACATGGGACACAAAACTGGAAATACTATTTTGAAAGGTTGTTACGTCACAACTCAAAGACTGAATAGTGTCCAGTGTGGAAATGAATAGATTGTTGAAGCAGGTTACAAAATTGTTAATGCTGTTGGAGACTGGTGGTGGAGAATAGCTTTCAGAAAAACAAGAGTTGGCATTGAGGTAGCATGAGTACCCTGAGTGTTTCTGTGGTGGAGTGGTGGACTGGAGTACAGTGTCAAAAATAATACATTTGTGGTCCAAGATAAAATCACACATAGAGAGAGTTCAATGACAGAGCTAAGGTACAAACAAGATCAAGAGTGTGGACATGGTCATGTGTTGATCCTGTTTCATTTCTGGGTTTTGTCGTAGAGATGGGACAGACCCAGGCTGACAGATCCAAGCTGATCCGGCCAAGATAAAAGCTGTCACTGAGGCCACTGGGAAGCAGTTCCAAAGATTCTTGGATTTCTCCAATTTCTACGGTAGGTTTATTAAGAACCACAGCTGAGTTGCTTCACCCTTGAATCAGTTAACCTCATTTGAAGCATCTTTTGTGTGGTCAGGGGCAGATAACTCCTTCTTTAAAAATTTGAAAGAAATGTTCTCCTGCATGAAAGAAATGTTGTCCTGTGCCCCTGTTCTGAGTCACCCAGATCCTGAACTCCAGTTCATTGTTGAGGTTGACGGCTCTGACTCTGGGATAAGGCTCGTGCTGTCACATCGCTCTCCTCCAACCTGAAGCTCCACCCATGCGTGTTCTTCTCTGTTGGGTAACCCCTGCTGAGAAAAACTGGATGTGGTGTTGGTGCTCCAAGAGTGGAGGCATTAGTTAGAGGGCGCAGTTCACCCCTTCATTGTCTGGACATATCACAAAAACCTGTCGTATCTTTGCATGGCGCCCTTTCTCACCAGTTTACCCTTAAAGTGGAGGAAGGGTTCCTGTGTGGTTGGCACTACCAGGTGAGGGTTGAGCAGGTGGTCTAGGAGGCTCAACATAACAACCCCATTCCTGAGGGTTGTCCAAGAGATCATCTGTTTGTTCCACCTCAAGTGAGGGCTCCTGTGCTCCAGTGGGGCCATTCATCCAGAGTTGCCTGCCATCCTGGGTCTCTGCCTGCTCCATCTGTGCCCGCAACAAATCATCTCACCGTGGCCAAGCTGGTCTCCATTGTCCCTTGCCCATTCTTTACCGCCCTTGGACACACAGCGTTGTGGATTTTGTCACTGGTTTTCCACTTTCTGAAGGTAACTCCACCATAATTACCATCATTTACAGATTTTCAAAGTCAGTTCATTTTGTCCCTCTGACAAAATTACCTTCTGCCCTAGGAACTGCAAGCTTGCTCATAACCCAAGTTTTTCGACTACATGGAAATCCTCAGGACATTGTTTCAGACTTGGGCCCCCTGTTCGCCTCCCTGGTTTGGGAGGCGTTGTCAAGGGGCCTTGGCCAGACTGTCATCTGGTTACCATCCACAAACTAATGGCCAGGCGGAGAGGTCAAACCGGAACTTGGAGTCCTCTCTTTGGTGTGCCGCCTATCGTCTCCCAGCCTCCTGGTTCACCACCTTTAATGGGCAGAATATGCCCACAACTCCCAGGTCAGCTCTGCCACCAGGATGTCTTCTTTTCCCAGTCTCCCTCAGTTTCAAACTACACTGTTCCCCAGTCAGTAGACTGAGATGGTGGTTCACACTGTCCAGGCCCACCTGCATCATGCCCGCTGAGTCTGGTGGGAAAGCCCGAGCCACACTCACCTGGACAGCTGCCCGTAACCAGCAAATTGCCACCAGAGCCTAGTCTCAGAGCAAAAGGTGGGACAGGAGATTTGGTCATCCTCACATGACCTTTCACCACAGCTGGAATCATGTCACAGAAAAGATAATTAAACCCAGTGTTGTTTGCCTGCAGCTTCCTCTTGCCTTCATTGTTTTTTGTTAATATGTTAACCTGTCAACACACATACCAGTGATCCATTTCTTATTGACTTTTGTCTCGGGTGATCTGATCACAAGTGGACAGCTCTAAGGCTGTCTGTTTACACCTGGCACCAGAATAAGCTTCCACATCAACTTGAGTGAACACTTTGGATCAGATCTCACTTCCCCACTCTAAATGCAAATAAACACCTTCTGTTTTCAAAAACCAAACGCATTGTTGTTTTTAACTGACATCAGTTGAAACAGACTGTATTCACAAACATCTGCTGCTTATCTTGCCCAAACACGTAATTTGCATTACAGTGGACTAGTGACACGTGGATCAGCTCTGACCATCCAAATCTGCATGTCCACATAAATCATCCACCTGCCATCCACCCAAACAAAATTCTTTATCCAAATCCACATGGATATTTCTCTCAACTCCTACCAGTCCCTCTAGGCGATATTGTCTGTTGAATTATGTCAAACAGTATGAGCGTTCGAGGTGAACTCGTGTGTGTGTGTGTGAGTATGATCGTTGCATTTACATAAAATGTTTATTTTAATGATTAGAGAGGCATGATTTCATTAATCTTAAATGTTTCCACGTGCACAATTAAGTGCAGCAACATTGTGGGATATTTGAGCAGCAAAAGTAAAAATTGTAGTTAGAAACCTGACAGACCAAAGGAAACTCTCAAGAGGAGAGGGGGACAACTTTTTTACTCCAGACAACTTTATGGGGCTTTGTGATCTTTCTTAGAGGTGTGCATGGAAGAACACAGAACAAACAATCTTCAAAACTCTACATGTTAAACACAAAGCATATAATAATATGTTTTATAACTTATGTTGTACTATCAGGTGCTATGTATCCATGCTAGAGCCTATTAAACTGATACCTGCTTTAGTGTATGTCATAGTCTATTATGTGACTTGTGACTGTTCTTGTTTTATCTTCATGACAATGGTCCCACCAGAAATAATGTGAAACTGTGCAGGCACAATAAAGCCAGTCTGGAGTGACTGACTCATTTAAATCCACGCTGCATGGAAGCAAATGAGTGGCCACAGCACACTGCTGGGAAAATTTGGGCTGCAATACTGAAAGCCCATGGGGTTGGTCCTCTGATGCACGCTTGGCTTTTCTCGTACAAGTTAATGTGGCTGTAAGACAAAGCTCACTGCTCTACAAAAATCTGCTATCCACCACAAAGCTGGACTCACACTGCTTTTCATCCCACATGAATGAAAAAAGCCTATCTCTGAAGCCTTTCTCCAGTCAATAGTAGCAGTCTGTGCCTAAATATACTTTCCTCTGTTTTCTTGCTTAGTCTAGGCAGTGATACAGTTAATCTGCTCCATGAAAAGGGAGAGGGAAAGGCTGACATGCCGTGGTGAGAGAACAAGCACGGAGGAGTGGCGAGGAGCCAAGTGACTCAGAACATGTGACAGGGGGTCAGTGCGGTGGGTGTTGGTGAGATGAATGACTGAGGTGTGAATCCGTCGCTAATGGAGGCATCCACCTCCACCACACTCTCTCTTCCTGAAGAATGTTATTAGCTCATCTCCAACCTTGTGTTAATGCTATGTGTTTTCAGCCTTTGAGCCTTTTCAATTTGTATTTAGGATAAAAAAAATCTCAATTTATTCCAGGACATCTGGTTGTCACACCAGAAGATACTGCTTTTTTTTTTTTGATAAAACTGATAAGGAAAACACCAAAAAGGCTGCTACAGGTATCAATCATGGAAAAATTGTTTACTTCAGTTTTAATACAGTGTCTGAGTGTAAGACAGCTTGGCTGTTTTGTTTAATGTAAAATCTGAAATGCTTCCACTTCACACTCCACCAGCTAATCTAACCATTCTCTGTGCCTGTTGTTTGTTGCCTTGGATACAAAGTCCTTCAGTGTGGCATCATAGTACAGTACCGTTTCTGCTCAATGCAAAGAGGAGCATCACTTGCTCTGGAGGAGGGTTTACGCTGTCTGCTGCACACTGTTACATTTTGAAGATCTTTTTATTTGTCTTTTGCAGCTCCAAGAGGTTTGTTTATGTCTTTAGACATCAAGTATTGATAAAATATTCATGTGCAGTGCCGCATGGATCAGTGTGACTATTGTGTCGTTCATGCAAAACGAGTAGGAACAGTAGCTTTGAATGAATTTTTACTGGATCTGCTAATGATGTCTTCCACCTGCTCCCTCAGCCCAGTTTCCCTCCTCCTTATGTGTTGACATGGATCTTGCAAAGTGGATCTCATTAAATTGGCAACCGCTGCATATCATTAAAGAAAACTAATGTCTCATTTTAGTGAAGCACCTGAGGCGAGAAACAAACTTACTTCTTGTTTTTGTAAATATCTTGCCCCAGACAGCCTCCCTCTATCACAACACATACACTGTAGCAGTTTGTTGCACTACTGTTCACTACTCTGCTCTATTCACATCTTTCCAGCCTAACATAGGACTCAGGTGTTAGACAGACGGAGACATCGATAGGTTACAACTTTCTGTTCAAAAAGCTCTAAATAGAGATCTGAAATCCATGTTCCAGTTCCTTAAAGTAACTATAATCAATGTTTTTTTAAACAATGTGTGAAATGACAGTGGGAAAGGACTCATTCGCACTCACTCAATTGAAAGAGAATTATCAGCTGAATCTGCATCACAGAGCGTTGCATTGAGATTCAGCTCTTTATTTTTCTGTCTGGCCCACAACTTCACTCTAACTGCTCTCATAATGTTGTTTTCAGCCACAGAAGGCAGCTGTTTTCGATTTTTAAAAAAAAAAAAAAAGCTCTAAAACCCAACTGCTAACTACCTGCTCAGCACCAAACAGCAGACACAGTAACAGTAACATACTTTGCAGTGAGCAAGCAGTTGGCAACTAAAGAGCCAGATATTTACTTCCTCAGATGGTGAGGGCCAAAAACAGAGCTAAGAGAGGCTTAATATTGGACTTAGCATGAGGCAGACACAAACACAACTCTACCTAAATGATCCTGTTGTTTCATAACTTCTGGGTGCGGAGACAATAACTGGTTGCTAACAAGTCCGCTATAAAAATTTAAAACTAATGATATAACTATATTGTTTACAGATTGTTTGCACTGTCCCCAAATGGCTAAAAAGTCAGTTATTGCAGCCTTAATGCTGTATTTTACTGAGGCAATAAAGATTATGGCAGATGCCTATAAATGCTCTTTATTGTGCATTTAATGTGCAATTAAACTGTTAAATCATTTCTTTTCATTTGCGAATCACTTATGTGTTAAACAATGTATTGTAAGGGAGCAAGCCTGCTGGGCATATATGATTAGTTTGTATTGTTGGGGAGGAAAAAAAATCACTCCTGTTTATTTGTTCCCTCTGGTGACTCTAACCTTCGTCAACATTTACAAATTAATTGCATACTGTCCATACAAAAGTTGCCTGCTCCATTGCCTGGTGACTTCACCCACCCTCCTCCTCCCCTCCCTTTTTTGCCAGAAGCCAAAACTGCACTGTTGCACCTTTCAAAATTGCGAACTGACAAAGCTGAGCTTGACATCATGGCAAAAATCCAGCTCAAAACCAGAAAACACACAGATCATAAAACCTGCTCAACCTCCAATGCTTCCGTGTAAAAACAGTGCAGTGCTTTATTACTGCAGACTAATGCCAGAGTGTCATTAAGACCTGTTTCAAGGGTCAACTCAAAGCACATCTCTGCCATCGTCACCACTGTGACAAACTGCCAGAGCATGAGGGAGCAGCATCGATTGTTGTCATGCAACTGCCAGTTGTCTTCAGGCTCCGTCATGCAACTTTAATGAAAATAGATTTCCCCTGTCCTTCACCTGTGCAACATGCAGAAGAGACGACATTGAAAGGGACAGAAAATGTAATAACAGGACTGACATATGATACATGACAAACAGAATTTGGAAGCTTTAATCTTTATTTTTCACTCAGAAAATAATCAGATCCTTGGCTTTACATCTACAGTAGCTTCTGTGTTTTTTTTGCTGATATAGTAACGAGATGCCACTGGATATTTCAATATATTTCATCAGTTTTTTGTTGCACAGAGCTGAACTATGCTACAGACACAAGTTGATGCATAAATGTCACCTGAGAAAATACCTTGCACACTTAAATATCAGAAAATGTCACATATTTTTTCAGGATGCAGTCAGCAAACACCGAGTCGAAAATAATACCTTCTATCCATCCCAGCCTTTAGTGCTTCCACCCCTGTTATCTAAACCACTGTTGTGAATGGGAAAATGACAGAGCAGGCAGCTGGGGTAACAATGTAAGTGGTGATGACAGCGATGCTCTACACAGGAGGTCCATTACTTCTAATGCACAGTGGAAAAGAGAAGATGTGCCAGATCAAGACCGTGCTAACGTCACTGCATGCCTTTGCATAAGCAACTGGCTCGCACATAAAAAAAACTTCTACAGTGGCAGCATGAATCAATGTAGAGGTGAAATATTAATCCATTTCCATTTAAAATTCCCCTTCAAATTTTCTATTTGTGGGTTCTAGGCAGCATGGCTCTTTGAAGCTGCATGGTGCCACAAGTAACCCTTTGACTAAAGACGAAGGTTTAAGGGGAGAAAACATTCTTTCTGTTAGAGTTTTTTAGTGTCTTAATCATGACTGATCACATTGATTAAATCAGTCAAGCTATATATTTTTGTAATTGACAGTAATTGTTACTTCCTGATAAACAGCACAGGCAGGGCGACATGTCATAACTGCAGTTACGTGCTTCCACTGATACAACTCATAATGACTGATGACAGAGTCAGGGTCTGCAACTTGTTCTTTGATGTCTGCAGTCAGAACAGAATAACACTGATAAGACTGATTATATTCTACAGCAGGCCATCCTATGAGCAAATATATTTTAAAAGTAAAGACCAAAATCTGCAATGAAGCAGCAGACAGTCAATGGTCTTTGGAAGTGAAAATGTAGTCAGAAAAGTTCTCTGATGCATACTGCCTGTGTAAAAGTATGAAGCTACTCTAAGTAACTCAACAAATGGAAAGTGCTGCAGCAGTCAGTGACATAAAAATAAAAAAAACACATTTGCTAATAGATTAACACTCAAAAATTCAGCTTATCTGTTCATAAGGTCTGTGTGGGTGTGGTTTTGTCATCTCTGGACTGATTTGTAAAACATTTGGATTTCATCCCAAATTTCATTCAGAGAATCATTTGTTAGTTGAAGTTACACAGCAACAAGAAGTACACACGTCTTACTTGCAATTACTTCTTTTGTAAAGACTTTGCAAACTGAATTGTCTTCAAATCTGTTTGTGTTGCTTTTGTTGTTGTTTTTGTTGTTATATAGATGTTTTTTCTACATGAATGCTCAAAGGGAGTTGCAAATTTTTCCTGTGTGGGGGATAATGAGTGACTGTGGCGATATCAATGACATCACATGCAATTTTTCAATCGCCTCCTGCTCCACCTGCTTTTGACCTTGTGCCAATGTGGAAAATCTCATTCAAAATGAAGTTTGATAAAAATTACTGTGAATAATATTCATTACAAATTGCTGTGAGGTATGTTAAGAGAGAGAAGGTGACTTGATTGCTTGTGTTGAATCAGACATTTACTGACACATAATGGCTAAAACTGTAAGCAACCATCAGAGAACAATGTGCATGGTTGAAGTCTTA
>JAQLOL010000012.1:27077536-27089289 GCA_029783665.1 Naso thynnoides | reverse complement strand
CAAGCCTTTTCAGTAACCTCTGCCCTACCATCAGAGAAGCATCTGTAATCAAGTGTTCTAAAGCTTCTTGCAGCTTTTCAGTGATGATTTTCTCAGCTCACAAGAGGCTGTCGGATCATGCTATATAATAAAGTGGCCACTCAAAAACAATAGGAGATGAGTAGCTCCTTAAGCCCACATATAAAATTAGAGAATAGGATGATAATGATGATGATGACGATGATGATTACGAAGATCAATAGATTGCCCAACAATAGATTTGGGTTGCATGAAATTAATTGTATGCTGGAAACAGCTGACATCAGCGGGGTCAAAAGTGCAGTGAGGTGTGGGGTAGGTGGGCAGGTGGGTGGGTAAAGCATCTGATGGTAGGCAGACCTGTGGAGCGGAGGTGGTGATTGTGGTGCTAATGGTTTTTCAGGAGGGGGAAGGGTTGGTGTGAGGGCTCTTCATCGCACTTCTGTCAATTTAATGACTCTGCAGCGTGATCACTCAGGTTGCTCCACACAGTTACATAAACCAGCCCTCAGTTTTGCATGCTAAATGTGCGTGTCCTGTTGCCGTGAAGCCCAGCTGGCGACATCAAGTAGGTAATAATAGAATAGTCAGCTAATACTATAGCTGGACTGCATGACTTTGGAATCCGTATGTAATCAGTTACAGTACCTGAAATAATCCACTCTTCTGGATGATATGACAAATTCAGGATGTATCCAGATTGTAGGGGGTGAGTGTATTATCATCTTCAAAGCCCCTTCATGTCAATTATTTGGGCTAGTTGTGAATATTTTTACCATAAAGTGCCAACAATCTAGAATCTGTGTGAACTTGATTTGGTAATATGATGATGCTGATGTAACATACCATATAATGTATCTTATTTTACAGTATTCTGCAACAACAATGAAAAATTTAACACCAGTGTGATTGAACAGGGAGTTACACGCTCCCTTCACTTCCCAGTTATTACTTTCTGCTATGATAGTCCTGTGGTCCTTTTATATTTTATTCAGTGCCTTTAACACAGCTTTCACTAATTAGCAAAATAGCTCATTCTTCTGATGTGCTGTTGCAGTAATAATGTTTGATAAATGGCTGCCTCTGCAATTCTTTCCCCTCTTTAGTTATATCCTGCAGTTACTGATACCTTTTCAGCTGTGTACATAATAATGATAGTAATGATATATTGATTTTCCATTACCAGATGGGACTTTTTTCACAGCAAAATTTGCCGTTTCTTTTGCCTCACTTAAAACACTGTCTAATTTATGAACTGTGATTTGTTTTGTTAATGGGTTTTTAAGTGACCAACCTCATTTACATTCCAGTAAATGAAGCCTCTGCCTTTAAATAAGCACCGACAAGAGGCACTATGTTGTTTTAACTGTCACTTGGCCTGTGTAACTTCTGTCTCCCACCCTTAAAAAAACATTTGGTTTAAAATCTTTGCCAGTATACCCATTGGTATGGTTAAACTTTTGACTGCAGTTTAATGATGACACATGGCTCTTTCCTATAGGAAATTTAATTTGCCACCCTACATGGTGGAGAGAATTTGTACATATTGGTGAACTGTGCCTATATATCTAATAGGTAGACAGAGATAATATTATCAGCATCTGTATCTGTACCCCTATATGTTCAACCAACAAAATTATCTGTATCTGTATCTGTATTTAGATTGAAGATTGAAGTAATGGAGATGTTTACTACCAGAAATTACATGAAGTTTTTAATCTAAAGTTTATAAAAATGCAACTGCTATGCATAAAATGTATTAAAATTATGATATATAATTAAAGGCTATATTGGTAACATTTATACATGGACAAAAAATACAAAAAAATGCACTCATAAGTTTTTAGAAAGATGCAGAATAAAAGTTCAAATTGATTATTTATTGCCCTCTATCTAAGATGCTCAAAGGCTTGCGAGGCGGTACAACACAATAACGACAATGGCACCAAGTAGAATCTCTGTGTCTTCAGTGATCACAATTCTCCGTGGTGATGGTTTAAAGTTGTCTATAGGATCTTTTATGATGAAATATATTTCCACATGCACATACTGTACTTCTCAGATCTCTTTCTCTCTCTCTCTCTCCCTCTCTTTGTTGTTCAACAGGGAAATACAGGGAAAACTATATTATACTTAATTATAAGGGGTAGTTTCACAACACCGAGCCTTGGTGTCTAAACCCACAATTAATTACATTTGTAAAGACAGAATTTGCAGTCTGTGTATTAGACTGATCATCAATAATAAATATACAACTAGCTTCTACCGCAAAGCCTCACCACAATTACCCAGAGAAAAGTCAGCAAAAGAGACGAAACAATTGAACACAAAATACCAAAAATATATAAGAAGAGCTGTGGATACTGCAGGGGGTACAACAAGTAATATAAGACTATACAGAAATGAAATAACTGCCATTTTAACAGCAGAATGGAATACTTATCCAAGCAGACAACACAGAGATGTAAAAATAATATAAAGTCCAGTGTGGCTGTAGCTACAAACTAACATTAAAGCAAAGAGAGAGATGGATCTATACTTCCTCATAATAAAGCAAGCTTTAACAGAATAAATACTGTGTTAAAGAAAATAAATGGAGAGGAAGATTTTGGTAGGCACACTCAGGATTTGCCTCTCACCATAGCAAATGACAAATAATATTGGTTTGAAGTGATTCAAACATTGCCACTGACTCAGTTAACACACCTTAATGTGGTCGAGGGCAATATTCCTCCATGTAATTTTAACAGGGCTGAGAGAGTGTGTGAGCCACAGAGGCACTACTTTGCTTGTCACCTTCTGACACACTCCAAAGGTCGACAAGCTGAGCTCCAAGGAAGCTCCAGCTCTCTCCATTTACTTTAATTAAAGAGTTCTGCTGGACAAGAGTTAGCAATTAGAGAGTCTCCTTAACCACTGTGTGTCCCCAAGGAGATGCCGAGAGGAACTCCCACTCTTCCATTAATGTTTAAACTGGCCTGATCGAGCTGAATTATTCAGTGAATCACTTGTCCTCTGTGGGGAAGTACCTCATTGTTGGTTTGGTTCTATGGACTGAGTTGATGCAACTACATGGACAGCTACACATTGGTTGGTGTTATCACCGAGGAACTAACCATAGATTAATGCCATGTGTTAGAGAACTGTTTAAACATAGAAATGGATACCAGGTTCAAAAGTATTAAGAGCTAAGGTCAGGATTTAATTGAGGAAAAAATCTCCTAAATCCATTCTTCAAATTTGGCACTGATCTGTATCTGCATCCCAGAAAACAGGAATGTGATAATTTGGTAATCCTTTTTGACACATTTTCAACCCAAAACAATGAAATGATAATATATATATATAAAATCTCAGCCTAATTGTTGTTTTGTGAATCACTGTTGTATCTCAAACAAACTGGAGAGTTATGATGATTCTCACTTGCGGGAGTTTGAATAGCCTGTTTCCCAAATGTCAAACTGTTCCTGTGGCTTTGAATACAGACTTTTAATTACTGTAAAAATCCTGCACAAAATGTATTAAAATGTCATACTAAGCGGTAGGTCTGTGAAGTGATAAGTAAATAAATTCACTCTGCACCATACTATGGCTTCTGGGCTGTACTGGAACAAGGCCACTTCCTTAATCAGTAGTACAAATGATGTTATTCTCAGTCCTCATAATGTATGAACACTTACAGGCAGCAGTATAACAAAGAAACTGCTACAAGTCAAATTTTTGGACTGCTTTGTTTTCTGTGTCATTTTGCAGTTTATTCTACATTTGCTGTAAAAATGATTTCATGACCCAATGGAGCTTATGTAACATTAGCATTTCAGAGGAGGTGCTATTTTGCCTTGGGTTTAGATCGTCCAAGCACACACAATACAAAGTGTGTCTCATACTGATCCTAATCCATTATTTATAACATTTTCTCCCCTCACAGAAGAAATCAGAATAGCCCTCTTTTGCCTGTTCTGAGGAGAAATTCCTTCTCAAGTCAACTGACTTGCCTACATGTTTTTACTACAGCTGGAGCCATTTGTATTAAATATCCTTTTCCTACCTATGTGCAAGTAAAGCCTGGGTTATCTATATTGAACCAAATTCTGGCAATGCTTCTGGCATCCTACACATTCTTATTGTGAAAACAGCGGTTACCTTGGTAACAAGCACACCACAATAAGGGCATCTTAGGAGACAAACACATCATGCTGTGCCGTGGAGGCTGGGGCCGTGTGATAGATTTACATAATCAAGGACATTTACTGTACAGCCGCTCTCGCCGTCATCTTGAACATCTCAAGTGCAACACCCATGGAGGGCGTTCTGTTATATGGACACATCTCTGTCTCTTCTCACACCTAGCTCATATAGATTTCATTCTCACCTCTAGCTGTAATCACTGGAGCTCTTCCAGAGTCTAGCAAACAAAAGAATTAATTAATAGAATTTTCTCTAACACATACAGTGACAAAGATTCTTTAACAATGTAACTGAACATCATTTTTCTCATGCCTATATGCCTGGAGCAATCTAGATGGGAGTAATTGGTTGAGTTTGTTCACTTTAGCCAACAGATGTTTCTCTGCAAACACAGCTGTTTGCTTAATTTGGTGAAAGAAGACTTAAGAGGAGATCTGAAAGCTTTCTAATTTCACACATTTGATTGTCTTGCTTCGGTTGGGAAGAAAGAGGGAACGGATTTGTCACAGCCTGTGCTGCTACGTTCCTGTTTTTTGGTGACATTTGTTATATACAAGTAGCTGGAACTTTCTCTCTAGCTTTGAATCTGTCACTGTTAACAAGCCAGGAACTTTTCTGGTTTCTACTCACACCATCTTTATCCAACTCAAGCTCCAGTATTACTGGGACATCATGCACTAGTGGATTTCATTAGAGGCCTGACACACATTGTGGACTTTATAGGTGTGTGTGTGTGTGTGTGTGTGTGTGTGTGTGTGTGCGTGTGTGTGTGTGTGTGTGTGTGTGCATGTGTACACCTTTCCCAGTAACAGTGAACTCACACCACATAAACTGTATCAGACAAATGTTGCTACCAATCTGTAAGCCTGAAGGAACATCTCCCATCCACAATCTAATTAACATCAACCCTGCTCCTCTGTGCAGCAAACAGGATTAGGTCTATGGGCACTCCATCACTGAGAAAGCTGATCTCAGGCCCATTATCACATTCCTGCCATGAGGAGGACTTTTATTTTCTTTTTCATTCTATCTTTTTTTTTTTTTTTTAATCAGTGTCCTATGTTTTCGATGAGAAATAAGCAGGCACCATACCAAAGCGTCAATGCACAATTTTGAACGCAGTACAATTACTAAGTCAAAAATAAGCATTTGGGGCTTTTTTCCTCTAATATTCATGAGGGTGACAGAAAGTATTGCAAAAAAAAAGTATAACCATAATCTCTTCCCATCACACCAAATTACACTATTTTAAATTGGCCCTGCACTGATTTTTACACATCAGAATCGATTCATTGTCACAAGGAGTACTACTCAGCCTGTGAAAACAGTTGTGTAATGTCTTTTTTACAAAGTCTGTAAAAAAATAGCAATTTATTTCTAAAACACAAATAAAAAAAAGTAAACAAACAAAACAAACACCCATCAACACCTCCACACAACCCTGTCGGAATAATAATGCCGGATTTTGTGTAAATGCAGCTGATGCACATGCTTCATACTTTCCACTGTTTACCTCTCAGCAGCTCATGACAGAGAGACAAGACAGCAATGCAACTTGTTTATTATATTTTATGCAGTCCTGATCTTGCGCTGTTTTTGACGAGGGACTACACACCACTGCCCAAACAGAAAAACAAGAAGAAAAAAATAAGAAAAACTGGCAGAGGACAGAATCTCTGCAGCTACAGACACCACCATACATTTGAGAGGGATTTTTTTTTTCTTTATGGTATGAAACCCTGCACATGTTGATGTCAATATGCCAAAAAAAAAAAAAAATCCATGTTACCACTTTACATGAAGTCTATCCTTATAAAAAGTTATACATGGTTTATAAAATGGCTTATTAATTAGGTTATAAATACCTTTATAAGTCAGTAACATTAAGTTATAAACAAGTTATAGGAATTTTTATGAATCAATGAAGGCTCACTATTTGGCAAGATCAGATTACTGCTGCACTGTATCTATTCTGTCTATTTACTGACTTTACTGAATTAGGACGATGCACATTAAGCAACAGATCAGCAGTGGGCATCCGTGTAATTATGCTGGAATTATTATGATATGATGATGATGATGATGATGATGAAATGGTGCTATTTCATCCATAATCCTAAGGCAAGTACCATAAAAAACAATTACTGGCAACTGGCAAAAGGGAGCCTTATTGTAAAGTGTAAAACACATCACCATTTACCAACTGCATCTGGATCAGCATTATCAATTTTACATCTGGAATGCTTTTTTAAAGAAGATACCAGCCAACATGAAGCATCTCAATATACACCTTTATGTTAGTAGGTAATTAATGGGTAATTCTTTTCTTATTCAACCTTTCTAATAAGAAAGGGCACTTCCATCCAACCATAAACCTATTGACAGATAAGAAATATCTCATGAAAAGACAGTTGAACGTGGTAACTGATAAAACAACATGGTAAAGTAAACTAATGAACTAGCAAGATCAAAAATTTAACAGAACAGATGCAGTGCAGCAGTAATTTAATCTTGCCAAATAGTGGGCTTGCATCGATGTATGAAAATTGTTATAATAACTTGTTTGTAACTGTTTCTTAATGACTGATAAGTAATTTATAACCTAATGTGTAACCCTTTATGAAGGCAGACTTATGTAAAGTGGTAAAAGTTTATCAGTCTAGTAGGCAAAAATATGAGCAAAGACATAGCTATGAAAATGACTTAATGTATTATTTTAAACAGACATTTTGTTCTCACATACAGAATAGGTGGGGTGTCTCACTTGAATGCATTTCACAATTCCAAATTGCACCTAAATAATCGTGAGCTTCCAGTCTTAGGACATGAAGTGATTTATGGCCTGAGCCTCAGCCCTGTAAGACATGACTGAAATGGTTTTATGATGGTGACAGCTTGTAGAATAGCTCTGTCTAAAACTGTCAGTTAACACAGAGTTAACACAGTCATGCTGTGGGGTGACAGCGCCCTGACCGCACCACTATGTATGCTCTGAGAGGTTTTTCTGTCTTGTTTACACAAATTGTTTGACATGATCTGACTGCAAGTACATCAAACATGAGCTGGCAAATCAGTCAACGAAGTATAGCGCGATTCTATTTTCAGGAAATATGAATAAGACAGACATTCTCAGCATTTTTGTTTTTAAAAAAAGAGAGAAAAAAGCATGCTTATGAGGTGGAAACACAGTATTAGTGTATGAGCCAACTTTATCCAAAAGCAGAACTGAGAGGTGGTAATATAATTTTGAAAAAAGATGAACACTGAGATTAAAGGTCAGTGTTTGAAGATAAACTCTAGAGAAAATCTGACAAGATCTCTTTGTGTTACCGCTGATATCTCTTCTTATCTCTAAGAATACAAATCTGTTTTGTATTTGTTGTCTGTGGTCATGTTTACCTTATTATTCTGTTCTCAATAATATCTCTTGTCCTGTTTAGTGTCCTAATATATCTAACTCAACAAAGTACCTTAAAAGTCACATTTTAAGTCTGAATGCACTAGAATATGAGAGAATTACATCTAGTTGAAGAACAGATGTAATAGAAAGTCTATGGGCATTTTGCTGTGTGAGTAAACATGGCAGCTGGTAGGTTTTTAGTTTATTGGCTGTGATAAGGGCAGCTTTTTAATTGGCTCTTTTGGAGAACAACAACATCTTGTGAAAGCACAGTGTTGAGTCTGAATATACAAGTGAGACAGAACAGACCTCTGTTCTTTTCTTCAGTTTCTTACCATCACATGCAGAGTTGGGTGAGGAGACATGGAGCTGTCCATGGTGCTGAACACAGCTATGACTCTTCCCTTTCTGGAAAAGAAGAGTCATTACTGGGAAAAAAGGATCACTGAATAAACAGAATCCATTTTAATCAATGTTAATTTGATTTGTTCTTTGAGTAAGACATTTCTCTTGTACTTTCTTCGTCAGGTTTATGCCAGCTGCTCATTAATTCATTTATTAGTCCCACTACAGACCATTTCTGTGGGATTCTTACTTTCTTTTCATGCTGAAAGCGATGAACCAACATTTGGTCTCAAATAAGATTAAAAGATCAGCTTAGCAGGAGCAAATAACAGTTTAAAAAAAAGAGATTCGTTTACATTGCGTATTTGCACTAAAGGCTTAGTTTTTGCACATATGGTTCAGCCGAGCAAGAAGCATCAGGGACCACTTAAAAAGTTAGAATAAGCAAATTTTCATTGTACATATTCAATTAAGACAAATTTTTGCAAATTCTTCAAATAATAAAAGCTGTTACAGGCCAAACATGCCAAACTGCACTCATACAGCATATGAAATAAGAATTTAAAGTCTTTGTCTACCTGTCATCAAAGGGAAAAGACCTTCAGACGTCCTCCATATTCCAAAATGAACTAACTACTTTGAGACAATAGGCTTTGGTTCACTGGGTTTGAAAATACAATAGGTAACAATCAAACAAAAACAGACAGAAAGACTGCTAACAAAACAAAAGCATCAAAAGATTCTTCAGAAGTGGGTAAATTTTGCTTCTTGCCTATTTCCATAACTTACAGAGTATGAGCATCTAAAGTACAGCTGAGGTTGGTGGAACATCATTAGCCAGTGTAGCCATCATTGAGCCATCCAACTACAACTGAGTGTCCCGCAGTAAAGGAAGCACTTCTGTCTGTCTGTCTGTTTGTCTGTCTGCCGAATGTATGAATGTATGTCCTATGCATATCTCAAGAGCCAATCTACTTCACACTTTGCAACTGTAATGTTTGAAATGTAAGTATGTGCAATGTTGATTATGGATATGCAACTTTGAAAAAAAAAACAACAAGTAAATAGTCTTTGTGCAGCGAAGGGAGGATGCTTCAGGGCTTTTAAGTTACTGCAAATGCCACAACTTCACATTAAAAGCATTTAACTGGAGCAATGCAAGATGGCTTCTAGTAAGAAGTATTCAAAGAAAATGCAATGCATTTGTAACGGACACTGACAGCTATCATTCATTGTATGTGCATCTACAAAACAGATAATTTGAGGTATTTTTTGACAGCAGACCAGTTTGAAATATTGCAGGGAGGAACAGAACAAGAAAGAGCAGCCACTGCTGTCAGAGGAAGAGCTGCAGGCAACCGGCTGCATAACCACACTTTCTCAGCAAGGTAACCAGCTCCTTTCACTGTGTCCTGCTGTTTGCAGACTCACACTGTGTGCAGCATAAAATTAGAACACATTTGCTCTCATTATAATGGAAAAAAGGCAATTTTTGCCTGACTTCATTATTAAAAGGAAGTTGTTTAGTTGCACCCAGAATCCTGGGACCTGTTGTGATGAACCACCCTTGCTGTTATCACCGGTATGTACGAGTGTAACCAAATCAACCATAACTGAAATCTAAAGGATTACTTGTATTAAATATTAACATTTTGATAACCCTATACAGTTTTCAACTTCATGTTTTTGAGCTAATGTTAGCAGACTATATTTCATTTAAAAATAAATAAATAAAGGCCATAGATTTGTAGAGGCAGATTTGTAGATTTATTTTCAGTGGCAGAGCTTTTATTTCAGAATTTCCCATACATATGCTGACAACAATAGTCATATTTTTAAGTGCATATCTGACATTGTTCACACACAAAAAAAAATGTGTTTTATTTGGCTTTACATATGCTTTAAGTGACTTCAGCTTTTTTTTCACTTTTTACATTAAGTCAAATAAATGTCACTTGACAAAGAAGTTAAAATTTTAAAAATCATTATTAATTATAGTGTAGGTGTGGCTCATGTTTTGGAAAAATCTCATTAAAACTTTTAAGCTGGTGGAATATTGCATTATTACTGTGTTGTCAGTTAAGGTTTTTTTGTTTTGTTTTGTTTTTTATTAGAGGAGATAAACTAGTGGTGCATACATGCTTCTAAAACTGTGGGAGCTGCTGTGTTAAGAACTGCTGAAGTTTTCTTATCAGGGCACGTCCATGATATTGAGATGCACAAGACAGTGCAGGCTCCTGCACTACTGATGCTTTTTGTTTAATATGGTAAAATCATTCTTAACATTTTCAGGATGTCATTCTTAATCGGTAGAAGACCAATCAAGATAAGCAAGGACAGACAGAAACCAGTAAGGTCAGAAATCAATAAAAAGGTTATAAACAATATTTTGAGATATTTCGCATTTTCAGTCTGTTTTTCAGGGAGCAAAGCCCTCTGGGTACTGAGATCTGTCCTTTGGTGATGGGAGACAAGTAGCTCACCCCCTCCTATGATCTGATCAGGCAATCCTTCCTGCATTTTCATGGGTTCTCAGCAGAGCTTTGTGATTGAATCCATCAGCTGCATTTTAGTCAATCAGTTGCCTATTGTCTGTCTAACAGCATCAGGAAATGAAATCTCATTTTCACTTGTGGTTAATGACCCTGATTTTCTAGCATTAGTCTGCACTCAGCATTAAAATTCACAGTAATCATTACTGAATATAGGGTACATATCAGTGTGTTGCAAGATGAGCTGTAACCACATACTGCCATATAAATCTAAAATGTAAGTTAGAATTACACATCAGCATCCAATGCTCTGCAGAAGAAGAAGAAAAAGACATTTTATTTATAGAGCACTTTTCAAAATTCTGAAAGAAGCTTTAAGTTGTTCTCAAAGTAAACTTATTGACCTGCACAACTGAATTACCTCTAAATTGTTGTTAACAAAAGCCAGTGGTTGAGAGGTGCTGAGAAAAATACAATGAGTAACTGGCATTTATATTCAACATCTGCAGTGGTCTTTTAAATGCAATTCTTCTCTGAACAGTTTTTTCCCCCTTAAAAAATGTATGCTTCCCAGCTCTTTGATTTTCTACTTGCCGGAAGCAGAATTCCGAGGCCGCAGTGAGACAGAATTTCTCCTTTCTGGAAGAAGACAACTACTGCAGCACAAAGACAAACGTGTCATTAGAAATGTACTGAACTTAAGATAAACTCATGTCCAGCAGACCTAATCCTGTAAAAGAATCAATCAATAAATTTTATGACTGCAACCAGCAGCACAGAACGCACACAGTTTTTTTTCCCCCAAGTTTAAATATGTCTTCCTGAGAAGCATCACCTCATACATTATGTGCACCCCAGAGCTGGACAGGCTGAGAGTTATTACACACTCCTCCTTCCCACCATGCAGTTTGCAGTTAAGTGAGGCTGAGACAGAGCTGTGACAGCTCCAAGATGGCAAAGTAATTAAAGCTGGTGGGGACAGATCTCAGAGTAGACATCTACACTTTGTTCGGGTCCAAGCAGCAAAGCTGGTGTGATACTGTTATATCTGTTTGGATTATTCCTCCCCCTCCTTCTTCTTCTTCTTATGATCTAAAGAATCGTGGGTCTTAAGATCAGAAATAAATGTAGTTCTTAAACTTAGCAGGTAGGTTGGAAATCTTGATCGCCAACGACAATTATACCAGTTGGCCAGATGAGAGCGCTATAAAAACGAACCTTACACTTCAGACTAAAACTATTGATGTGTAAGTCTCATAGATAAAGTTCGGTGGCACTTTATAGTGATGTCGTATCTCTGTTTGTGCTAT
>JAQLOL010000012.1:27042780-27057621 GCA_029783665.1 Naso thynnoides | reverse complement strand
TGGACAGGATGGTGGAAACAGCCGATACCAACGTGGCAAAACTGGGCCTCAACTCTGGATCAGGGTCCCAGCACCGAAGCATAATGCTATACCTGAAAAAACATGGACAAAGTCTGAGTCGAAACAAGGAGAGAACAGCTAACTGAATTCACCATATTAGTGGCCAGCATTAACATAATCTGTAATTAATTTCTCTCTAAGTATCATTTTATTAATTCCTCAAATTCCAGACTTCATCACTTTAGAAAGTATTTATGTTTCTTTCCAGCCTCATAAGGTGTTGTGGTTTTGATCTGTCTGAAGGCCTCTGAATCTTACATATTTTCAGTCCACCCAATGTATTTTTACTCACTGTGCTAGAAAAGACCTCTTCTGAGGAATGTGAGGAAGCCTGCAGACTGTGCTTGATTGACATCTGTCTGACTCAACTAATTACAAAGAATACTGATCCTGTAAAAAGGTTTCTTGTTTGAGAGTAAATTATGTGTTTCAATCCAGTCAGAGAATCACAGAAACAACCAGTGCACATTTTAGCCCTTTTTTGGTTAGCCAGTTACCACTCTTAATTTATCACTGTGACATTAACATGCAACCAGGTAATTTTGTTGCACCAGATCATCGGCTAAACGAAGATCTCCTGAACATCAGCCAGTTACAGGAATACAAACAATCGGGAAATATGCTGCTTTTTCACTTGCTTGCTGAGAATTAGATGTGAGGCTTGATAATACCCTCATGTCTGTATGGACAATATGAGGTTGGAGCTAGCAGGAAGCTTAACTTAGCATAAAGACTTGGGGCAGTTGGGAAACAGCTAGCCTGACTCTGACCGAAGGTGGCAAAATGCGCATACCAACACCTCTAAAGCTCACTTACTGACGCGTTATGTTTTATTTGATCCATTTTCTTGGCTGGGACCAGTTGCCAAGCAACCAGGAAGTTGGTCATGGCCAAGAAACAGTCCATCAAGAAAATGTCATACCATCTGTTGGCTTGAGTTTCTTAATAAATGGAAAAATATTAGTTTGGCACCAATCTTCCCATCTAACATTTGTTAAGAAGGTAGACAGGGATACTTGCCAAAATGTCGAACTATCAATTCATTGTCCAAAGTTGTTGTTCTACATGTGTCCCTGGATGACACTTTTACATGATTTCTTAACTCATGCCGGATGTGTGACAAGGACTTAGTGGACAAAGGATGTGAATGGTTGATGTATTCTGCATCAGTCGGCAAGCGGGTGTGCAAAAGCCTGCAGTCCTAAGGGATTAATTACTAAAACAGCAAAAACATTTCTGTTTATTTCTTGTGAAGTCCAGTGTGTGTGTGTGTGTGTGTGTGTGTGTGTGTGTGTGCGTGTGTGTGTACGAGTGGGTGTGTACTTTTTTTGTTTGTGTGTCTTGTAGACATACACATTAACTCCCAACCTGCATTGCTTAACTGTGTTGGAGTACTAAGTAGTGGACAATTTACAGGTTTAACACAACTGAGTGACCACTGGAACATTTTGTTATTACTACCTGGACTTTGTGCCAGGAGCCTTTATTCATACTGAAGCAGCCTGAATTCTGAGAGGTTTAACAATGGATGAGTGAAAACTACGCAACAGCAAGGAGCCTAAAATTACTTTTTAGACTAATTCAACAAAGTTTGCTACATTAAGTATTACTCCTACTACTTACAAAGGGTCAGGGCAGTACTGTGGCTGAGGAAGCCTTCTGCCCTTCAGTAAGTAATGTGTTACGTCATAAGGGTCCACCTCTGGGTAGGGGCTTGCTCCTCTGGTCAACATCTCCCACATCAGCACACCAAACGACCACTGCATGAGGAGAGGCAAACATTAAAATCAAGCATCAGCACACTTGTATAGACCTGAACATCCAATCGGTAATTTTTTACATATGCTAAGAAAAGTTTAAACATCTATACAACCTTAAAGATGCTAAATGGAAACATTTGTGTCTCCATCAGCCTGCTTAGTATCACTCAGATGAGCAAGAACAACTGTACAAAGTTGAATATAGTCAATACGGCTCCGAAGAAAATAGGCTAATGTTGAGACGACAACACATCCTAGGGAAGCAACTCCGCCGTACCCTCTCCTCTCTGTTTTTTCTCTGGCTCTCATTTTATTTTGTTTGCTGTCACTCTCTCTTTGATGGCCAGTTTGCACCAAAGATTCATGATGAGATGAAGCAATTACAGGGAAGGTTGCGGTGGAGTAAACTGGTTGACTGTTGGTGTTGAATGCAACTCAGCTTCTCAAGTCACCAGACGCCAGTTTAAAAAAAAAGTTAAAGCACATCACTTGTTTCATAAACAGCCAAGCACAGTATAAAGCAGCCAATAGGAACATGAGCTTTTTAAAGTGGCCCGATTAGCAAAAAAACCTGTCAGTCTTCATTTTCAAAAACCAAAATAAAGTTTAGTGTTTTTCAGCCCACCTGAATCACAATATGCCGAAAGGATAATATGGAATTTTTTTGGAAGTTTAGACTCAGTATGACAATATGAACACAACACAAGGAAACCGACTCATAGTCATGTAACTATCTCAGTCTCAATAAACATTTGCACCAGTGTCTCCTTATGCTTGTTGTGTTGACAAATTTGACCATACATAAAACATTTCTTTACAGTTTTATTTATTTTAGTTAGTTTTGTATGAACACAATATTTTTTTAGTTTGTTATTGTCTCTTCATAAAGTCTGTATTTTTTTTCTCTCTCTGTTTTCAATTAAAACATAGTTTAGTTTGTATTTCAGTTTTTAGTTTTAGCTTAAGTTTTATAATAACCTTCGTTGAAACTATACAGTTAGATGTTGGGGGACTGGAATAAATTTTGTCAAACAATAACATTTCCTGTATTATTATGTGAAGTAATTTAGAAGATTTGGTGCTTAATCAAGCCAAGGGGCAATCAATGTAAAATACAACGCAAACTAGTGACCACTGTACCCTTTAGTAATGTTTATATCCCTACATACAACAAGTCTACTGTTGGTGACAGTTTCAATCAAAGCTGATTTTTGCACTTTTTTTTAATAACTTTTAAAGCCTAATTACAGTAGATAATATCAAATGGCAAAAAGCAAAGATTGGAGAAAAGCATTTAAAAAAATCTCTGATTTCTTATCCTGTCAATCAGTGGTGTAGAGGGCACCGTTCTATGGTAGGCTGATTATTGTCATATATTAATACGGTAACAAATTATGTTAAAAAGCTATATGCACTGTTACAACTCACACTATGCTGAATTTCTGTGACCTGCACATTGTGCATATGTGCATTTGACATTGATTTATGGCAACTACCTTCAGTGCCAAATGTTGGCAACCACTGCAGAGACTTTAATGATGCCAAAGTATATCTTTCTTTGCTCACCACATCTGACTTGGAGGTGAATTTCTGTGTCTGCAGACTCTCGATAGCCATCCACTTGACGGGAAGCTTGGCCTTCCTGTGATCCTGAACACTGTAATACTCCTTATCAAAAACATCTCTGGCCATGCCAAAGTCTGCCACCTTGACTGTATACGACTCGTCCAGCCTGAAGACAAAAAATTGAAATTATATTGTTTTTTTAACACTGTACCTAAGCCCTGTGATGTCACATCCTCTACCAAATTAGTATAAAGACACATAAAATCCCCAACCTAAATGTAAGAAGAAGTCTGGCCAAAAGGCAGTGAATAAACTCCTGTTTTTCTGCACATCTTGGTGACTCACATGCAGTTGCGTGCTGCAAGATCTCTGTGCACAAACTTCTTCTGAGCCAGATACTCCATCCCCTTTGCAACCTGCAGCCCGAAGCCAATCAAATCCTTCACAGTGGGGTTCTTAAGAAAAAAGTATTCCTGTTAGAAATGTTAGATTCTTGCTAGGTAGTAAATAGATGGTTGTACATAAATTAGACTGTTAATTTCAGCTGTTTTGATGCAGCTGTCATACCCTTTTCTCGCAGCGTATGAAGTGCCGCAGGTCCCCATGTTTCATGTATGGCAGCACCACTAGAGGGAGCCCTTCCTGTGGCAGGAGGATGCCCAGCAGAGACAGCACATTACTGTGATGAAAGCCCTTCATTATGATACCCTCCTTTAGAAACTGCTCCACCTCCTCGACGTCTGTTATTCCTGATAACACACACATATAACTAAACATTTTAAATTTAATGAAACAAATATTCTTAACTCATAATTTTCTTGCTTTTCAAAAGGCGCTTAATATACAGTACATCCTCATTCTTGTGGCAATTTATTCCACAGAGGAGAAACTGTAGACTCTCTGCTGCTTTTCTAAAGCATTTTATCAACACTCAAGCAGATACTGAAGACGCAGATATTACTCACTATTCAAAGACTTGACAGCACAGTGTATTTCCCTGTTGTTTTGGTCGGTGAAGTAGCCATGATAAACAGTGCCAAAATGACCTGCAGTGGAAAAAAAACAAGACAGCTTACACATGCCTCTGAAACATTTTGTTGTTGTTTCATATAGAGACAGTGGGGTTGCTTACCCTTTCCTATGATCCGATGATGCTGCACAAGAAGCATTTCAGCAGGAATAAGAACATCCTTCACCTCCTCCAGCAGCTCTGGCCTAAAGCTAGAGATGGAGATCTTCTCTGGAGGCATGAGGGGAGTGAGGACAGGATCTATGCTGCCTGCAGCGTAGGCCAGGCTGGGGAACACCACCGGCCCCACCAGCGGGGTAGGAGGACTCAGGGATACTACTGCTAACAAACAGTCCAGAGAGAGGGATTCATAAATGAGACAAAGATTTGTGTGTCAGAACAATTTTAGCCATACAGTACCACAGTGTAGCATGACAGGTTCTCAGTTAGACAATTACCTCTCCTGTAATCCCCTGCAGGTGACAGCTCCACATTATTTGTACCGGAGCGGTTAGCACTGTGGGACAAACGGGCCTCTACCATGGAGGCTGAAAAACATTTCACAACACTTTTTAATCATCAGCCAAGAGGAAGAATACAGGGATGTTCCAGTTGACAGACTTGTGCAATTCATCCCAAATTCACACCAGCAGGCGCTAGCAGTTTGGTTAACAGTTCTGACCAAGGTCCACATAACAGAGAGGAGCCCACCTTTCTTCTTCTTCCTCAAGTGTTTCATGACAACAAATGCCAGCACTGCCCCCGCCACCAGAGCAGCCAGGATCCCAAGAACAATGCCCACCATGTAGTGGTTACTGACCCTCACCACTGTGCCAACGTTGTGGACTTCTCCATTGATGGCGATCTAAAGAACAAGTTCCATTAGAAACAGTGAATACCAGCTTTTTTGCACTAACATCTGTTCGTCTTGTAACTGTCCCAACAGGATACATAAAGTAAAGGTTCAGTGTAGGATTCAGAGTTTGCAGATAGCAACCAACTGATAATCCCTCCGCTCAACCTCCCCTTCAAAGTGTGTGGGAGAATCCGCTCTGACCACAGAATGCAAACAAAGTGATTTTTACTTTAGGGGGGAATTCACTATTTAAACGCATTGATGAATTGTATATAATCAATTTCTGCAAATTGATTTTTTTTTTAATCCTACACATTGGACCTTTATGTCCAGTGTACATTTTCCATTACATGATTCAAACCTTCATCAAACACATAGCGTAAATGTTTAACAGGCACCAATGTGATAGATTTTTATCAGTTGAGGGCTGCATAATTTTTCTATTTAATTCAAAGGATAACAAGCTTCTTGCAAGTATTAAAAAAACTGGTTCGACAGCTTGTTATATGCCTCTATTTGCATTTCTTGTATTGGAAAAGAACCATACACCAAGGGTTTTTGTGAGGTGCTGATCACTGGGAACAAACTTGAAAAAAAGGACAAAAAAGTGTCTGGTTCCATATGTAAATGTAAAGCTCTTTAGATGACGTTTTGGCCCTTATTCCGGGGTCAGACTACAACATATGTTTGTCTGTTAGAATGTTCACTGTGTCAAATTAGATGATTATGGAATTAAAAATTCTCGTGTCGAAGCTGAGAGACATGACAGACTACACGTTGCTCCCCAGTCACCAGTGTATCGTATGCAGTTCGCAATGTGCATGATGTCCCAGGAAAGGAAGTGCTTCCTACTAACTGCTGCTACTACTGACAATCCGTCTTGGGAGGTAAACAAAAAATCAAACATGCTAGTCTTTTTGTCGTGAGGCGTCCTAGATGCAGCTTTAGTCGTTGTCCATTATGATGAATACAACACTTGATAATTTCAAAACGTATATTTTTTTAACAGTTTTGATACAATATCTTTGAACATACATTTCATTTGAAATTACCTATGTGTTGTATTCCCTATTACTGCAAAAGTTTTGCTTAAGGCCTCCTGATTGTTTTTCTCACCTATGAGAGAAGCCTCCGAAACCTATGAGCTTGATTGTCTGATCAGATGTGTGACTAGAGGGTGGTCTACATAAGACTGTCAGTGTCTTGTCAGTGTTTGATCTTGAAGAAGGTTTGGGCCAAAATGTCATCTAGAGGGTATTACATATACATACATACATATTTTCCTCTTTTCTATTTGCATTCTTGTCGAAAGTTAGATAAGAATATTAGGACCACTCTACGTCCCAACACTCACCAATGGAAATGAGCTTTGGGTAGTAACTAACCTTAACCGGCAGTCCTTCACTGGGGATGGTCATGTTTTTGGGGATCCTGCATGTGATCTCATTATCCAGAACTTTAGCATCACAATTAACACCTGCCACCGTCATAATGATGGTCATACAGGAGCTCACCAGATTCAGCTTTTGATGCTGTGTATAGAGAGGTCAAATCAAGATATCAGACAAAAACTAAATATTTAAAAATCAACAATAAATAATATAAAAACAGATTTGTTTTGTCATTAATTCTAAAGATAAACTCTCACGACTGTCTCTCACATGTAATGACACTTCATCAAACCCTGGGTACAAACTCAGGATGCGTCCCTCTGTTTCAAAAGGTATGGGCTCGCCATATGGGTGGTAGGAGAAGCCTTTGTTCCAAAGTCCAGACGCTCCATCCATGTCAAAAGAAAGCTGTCCTTCCTCAGTCTCATCCCTGGGGAACTCTGGAGAAATACACTCCATCCTCGTGGGCAATGACTTGCCTATGCACTCCTGAAACAAAACAGTGTGTTATACATTAATGCACATACAGGAAAATGTAAATATGAAACCTTGGAACGCTTTTGAAAGAATAATGCTTTTGAACGTATCTCATGCACATTATAATGACCACTGTACCCTTGTCACAGGTTTCAGGTGGCTCTCATTGGGTTTAAAACGGATAATGGTGCGGTAAACAGAATCCAGGTTCTCCCCCTCAATCACGATTTTTGAACCCCTGAAGTTCAGATGGAGATGGTAACAATTTCATATTGTCACAGACAATAGCACAATTTCAAGCTACCACTGAATTTGTCATATGGGAATGATGAGAGAATGTGTTGAGGCGTCAGCGACTGACCTGTCAAAGCTACAGCCCGGCAGGACGGCTGTGATCTTTGGGTTCTCTTTGTAGTAAAACACCTTGGTGGTGAGGACAGGAGACTTGTCAATGAAAACACTCAGAGGAACATCCCTCACCTCTGAGATTTGCTGGGACCGACAGATGATGGAGGACACGTTGCCTTTGGGCTTTGTGACCCTGTAGAAAGACAGACACATGCGAAATTCAGGCCACAACATAAAAACTGTGGTAAATCAAAAAGTTCAAGCTTTTATTTTTGCATGTTTTAAAAGACAATATTTACAGTAGAAAATAGTTTTTTTCTGAGTCAGTCTTTGCATGCCAAAACCTTTCTAGACACTAGCCTGTAGTTTTCCAAACCACACTTATTCCAGCCACAAGCTGAAACACGTTTGCTTAATATCACAACAATAAAACTGCTGTGAGCAGCAACTCACAGCAGTGTTACCAATACTATTCATATAATACATGTTGTGAAGATTTTGAATGCATTATACAAAGGAACTTTCCGTTGCTGTTTGCATAAAAAAACACAGCCACACTTCCACACAGAAATCTAAGATCGGTGTAGACAATTTAGTATCAGACCAAATGTGAAATAAGATCAGAATCCCTCAATTAGAATTGTGTTATTTAGGAACTGCCAGAAAAGTGTTTTTACAGAACATTGTGAAGTGACAGTGAAACTGACTTTTGACTTTTTAGAGATAAAATGTCATTGTTTCATAATTTTATCCTGTTAGACATTTAAAGTTAGTATATTTAAAAATGTGTTTTGAGGGGTCACAGTGACCTTTGACCTTTGACCACCAATATCTAATCTGTTCATCCTTAAAGCTGTAGTTGGTAATTTAGGGATAAACATCAATACTTCTTCTGTGTCCCTTTTTTTCACGTGGTCTGAAAGTATTGTGAGATCTCTTAGTTTTCCTGTGCCTCAGTATTCAGGATTGGTAAGGTTCCTGTCTCTCCCATTCTATTTGCTTTCCGTACTCTCTGTCCTGATTGGTGTTTTACACTGTGCTTCTTAGTGACAGGTGACGCCGGTACGATTTGACTGGCTGTTGAAACAAGTGATGTGCTTATGCTCTAAAACTTGCCTCTGCCGACAGTTGTGTCTAAGCGACACTGTCAGCTGGCTTGAGTCGAGCTGAGATAAGGGATGTAACGGTTACACAGTTAGCCACGATGAAATCCCCGATGGTTAGAGTTACCGTATGAAATTTAAATTATTACAAAACTCACAGGCGATTATCGTGGTATTAAATTCATGGCAAAAACCAGCTGAAAAAAATGAGCGGCATGGTCTCAGACACAGGCACGCATGCACAGCAGCAACATGGGTTTGTTATGTGCCACACTGAAAACATGGCGGAATGCAGAGAGAGCGCCACTCAGGATATTTTTCAAAAGTCGGATGTGTTGGCGTGTTTTTGGTTTTATAAGAGCACTGAGGGATGTGAAATGATGACAGATACCCTGTCTGCAGAAAGTGCAGGAATAAAGTCTCTGTGAATGGTGGCAACACGTCAAATCTGCTCAGCCATCTCTGTCTCAACCACCAACAACTTTAGAGCAAGTAAGTTACCGGTAACTTTTACCTCAGTGCTTTATGTGGGAACTTCATAGGGGGGAAACTGCCATTGTTTGTCTGTTCAACTTGCCAATAGCAGATTAATAATGTAAATTTAAGTGCTCAGTGTAACCTACTTATAAAAACATTAACATTACACATCATGGTGTTTAGACAGTTTATTTCCTCATCTGTACGGATTTTCCAGCATAACCACGATGACAGCGTTATGTATTTAACTGGAGTTCATCAAATCTGTCTTTTTGGGCTTCATTTGTGATGAATAACTGTTTTTAGCATCTTAACTTGAGAATTCATGTCTTATATGAACTATACATGGGAATGTTGGAAGGTAGCTGAACTTTTGCACTGAAAAAAACGTCTCAATTTTTGAAGATTTTGAGTGTTTTTGTAGCCTTGAGAAAGTCATAGAGTATGAGAACATTTTCAGCACATTTTAACAATAGCGTGATAATACTGATAACTGTAATCATTTTGCTCATTATAATCGTGATGTTAAATTTTCATAATTTTTCTAGCTGAGACAGACCAGTTTACTTTGCTGCAACTGTCCTTGCAACTGTATCGTCCTGTAGTAAAGCTTTGGTGAAACTGGACTTGAAAGAGAGTGTTACCAAATGTAATAAAATGCCAAATGGAGCAAAAACAGGAAGGGAGGGTGCAGCGGAGTTGCTTCCCAAGGAGTCTCACGCTACAGCTAGCTTGATCTCTAAATGTTACCAACTACAGCTTTAAGTCCAAGTAGACTATGAGACAAATTTCATTCCAGAGTTACTGCAATCAAAGGGATGGGACAGATGGATGGAAAGATAAACAACTTGAAAACCGGAAAACCGATAAGTGGAAATGTATTTCCAGACCCTTCAATAGGACAGGGCACGTCATTAAGGGTGACCCTCCTTGTCCTCCCAGCATCCAAATGAGGTCCAGTCACTGTGATGAGTGTGCCCCCAACACGAGGCCCATAGTTCGGCTGGATTTCTGTGATGTTGGGAATCTGAAGGGGCAGTTATTTATAATATCATGACAGACAAACATGTTAGACACATGGTTCCATAAATACAATATTACGATCTATATATAAAAAATATTTAAGGCTTGTTTGTTTTAATAAAGGTAAAAGTTAATGATAATTACCACAAATGTGAATCCTGGCATTACTGCCTTCCCATCAATACTGTAGCGTCCCTCCACCTTGCCTTCATGCACCTCCACTGTAACGTTGACTGGTTTGGACAGCTCAGTCGCCCCAGAGCGAATCTTGCATACCAGACTGAGGAGCACAATGAAAAGCTCGGTTTAGTAGAGACTTTACAGGATATTTAACAAGTCACTGTGCATTGTTGTGGACTCATCTTTCGCTTAATATTTTAGCATGCTGCAGTAATAAAACTCAGGGCTTGTTGAGCTCAGGATTTATCAGAAAGACATCTGCTTGCCTGTAACTCTGGTGCTGATGATAATCAAGCAATTTAACTTGGAACATTTAAAGGGGGAAAAAATTCCCAGAGTTATGGCTGAAGTGCATCCTTCGTGAAATAGAAAAAGAGTAGATCGAGAAAACTGCATGGTTTGGGTATGGTGACTGTAGTTAGATTTAGTTTTTAGCATACTGTAGTTTTCACAGTGTCCACAGTTCATTTAATAAGCAGCAGTTTCTCTCCACCAGACTCCACCCATCCCCAATTTTCACAAAAAGGAGAAAGTGAAACTAATCTCCAGTCGGTTATTCCTGCATTTCTTTAACACATCCGAGTTTTGACTTGACACTTAAATTTGAGAGAAAAGTTTGAAAATGCAATCTCCTTCACTGCAGCCTGCCTCTGTCTTGTTCAAAAATCTATTGATCAGTTACACAGATATATTTATACATACTATACATACATCTGTGTATACAAGCTAGACTATATACAAATTTATATAGTTTAATCTTGCGCAATGGGGCTATGTGCAATTCATATTTTCAGCACTAATTTTATGTACAAGTTGCAATCTACATTAGCACTTTGGGCAAAGTGCAATTTACACCAGCATTTCACCTTGTCATGCAAGGAATAATGTGCTAGCTATTCACAGATGCATCAGTCACTTGAACTCTTGGCACTATGCACTTCTACCTCCACAGTCTTTCCTGGTTTGTCATGTGCAACATGTAATTTTGTACCTCACTGAATGTACTGTTCATTTTTTTAACTAACTCTGTGATTGTTTGAATATTGTTTTTTTGTTTGTTCATTTGTTTTGTTTTTGTTACTCTCTGTTTCATGTTGTTGCATCAACCTGCCAAGGGACTACAGATGGAAATTAGCCTCTGGCTACAATCTGGCATATTTATATGTCAATGTTCAACAAACAAACAAACAAACAAACAAACAAACTTCTTGGGTTGCCGTTGTAGCATTACAATTATTTGCTCCTTACTCACCTGTGTGGGCAGCAGTGCACAGACTCTGGTGCAGTAACGTAGTTTTGGTTTTGGGGAAGTCAGGTTGAGCAATTCAATAAAACTTTCACTTAATTTTCACTAAAATGTCAAGATTTAGACCTGAATCATTCAAAAACAATACTGAATACTTAGTAGCATCAGTTTAAAGCTGAAAATGTGATTTGGGGGTTTAATTATTCTTTAACTTAAAGTCTCTTCAAACATGTCACCTTGATATGTCTTACATTTTGTTCAACATTATTTTTTCTAAATAAAATGAAAAGAAAAGCTCTGATGAAGATTCTGGATAACAGTCTTCATTCTCTGCCCACCATCTGCTGCTTGCTTTAGTTTGACTGAGGGGAAAGATGTGTGCATTATGATGGCTAGCTAGCTATTGGTCCCTGGTTTGAAACTCAAACTGAAGCCTAAACATGTATAAGACTCAGATAAGGAGTCAGTTGTGCATTAAAATCAGTGACTAGTAGGCGAATCAGAGTGGTAAGTGTAGTTAGCATTTTTTATTGTATAGTTGTGAGCTTGTTAACTTGTAACTGGCAGTGGTTGATACAGCTAGCGCTTGTGCTAACAGGAACTCAAGTTTCTGCACCAACATGTCCACTCTGCACTGGAGGTTTCAAGTTTCCTCACCTGTGATTGGTCGTTATATTTGTGACATAACAAATCTAGTTTGATGGATTTACATTTAACTTTAAAATACTAAAGAAGTAAACAGACAACACCCCCTTCAGTAGGAGAATGGGACAGCACCTCTTTTGAATACATACTTCACTCAGATACAAGTGGGTATCACCGAGGTCTGATATTAGGGGACATAAACATTAGAAAAAGACATATTTGAATTAATAAGGACTTTCAGAATGTATTGCTTGCACAAATACTTGTTTGCACCTCTATTTGGGCACATGAAAATATTTCATTTGAGGTACCAGTTTTTCCACAAACTTTAGCATCAAAAGACAAGAACACAGTGCCACACAGTATAACACAGTGCAAGATATGTTCTGTTTTCTTATTTTTTCAAAAGGCTTCTGAGAAAGAAATTACTAGGATTTGATAGAAAATGCACATTTAGGACATTCTTTCTCTCTGCAAATGAAACAAAAACAAAAGGTCTATCATATGAACAGATTGTACTTGGAACCAGAACAAGATCTCAGTCACTTACTGTGTGTTGTTGCTCTTGGCTGAGATCACAGTACAAGCAGTTTGTCCCAGTCGGACCTGATGGGTTCTGGAAGTGATTGCAGGTCTCGAGGGGGACTGAAACTCCCATCCGCACACTGTTAGCTCTGTTTGACCATCAGGGGGAGCAGTCCGTGGAAAGAACTGCGTCAATAAAGCAGAATTTAAAGTAGCACCTTGCAATTAAATGTTTTTGTTAGTAGCAGTAGTGGTTTGTTTCCCAGCTTACAGAACAAACCTCACCCCAGTGATCCCTGGCGGGCAGGACTCATTCCTCCAGTGACTGTGACACTCGCTTTCCCAGGTGCACATTCCAGAGCACCATCCACAGCCCATGAACTTAGGGGCTGTTAGACACGTGGCGCAGGTCAGAAAGTGTTGACAGCCCGGCCCTCTCTGGGGCACCTGAATCATCTGAAACAAAGAGGTAACAGATCACATATTCATCTTTAGGGAAAAGATGTCCTGTAACAATTCATAATAAATATGGCTATTAGCATCTGCTGAATGAAATGACCTCATAATAACCCCTACAAAGAGAGGCATGTAAATTGATACTGAGCCTTATTCAGCACCATGTAGGTCACATGGACAGCTGCTGGTGCTGAAATTTACTCTTTAAAATTCAAATCCCTTAAATATTCATTAAACCATTTGCTATCTCTTTACTACAGATTCCATGGTTTGGTCCACTATTTGGTCCACTGTTTCATCATTTTCTGTGAAGAAATGGAACTGATTGCGGCCCTGCAAATGCAAACCAGAGCCCTGAAAAGATAACAATTGCTGAGCCATGGAGGCCTCAAAGGTGGGTGCTTCTTTTTTTCTGTTTTGTCCCAATATCTATAAAACAATGCAGGTCTAATGGCACCTACATCTCAGGCACCACAAGACCAACGTAATTACTGCACCAGAGTTGGCCTCCAATATCCACCCTGCCCCAAACTAGAAAGGCATATCAAGTATATAGATTTTCTTTAGCCACTTATTCATTCTTCGGGTCAAAGGGGTCACACAATATCCCAGCATGCACTTGGCAGAAGGCAGTAAAATACCCTGGCGAGGTCTCCAGAGCATCACAGGGTCACTGACACACAATCAGTCACACTCCTCAAACTCATTAATAATTGTAAAGTTAACTGATTGCAGGTCTTTGAACAGGGAGTTAACATGGGCCAAGAAAACCCTCTTGCCATGATAGCCTACATGTTCGTAAAATCTGCCCAAAGTGATGTTTTTTTCTCTCATTTAACGCATGGGATTACAACTGTACCTTGTCTCCAACAACAAATAGAAGGTATTCAGATGAGTAAACAGCAGCAATGGATGAGATCCTCTGGTTCTCTACCAAAGAGTAATTGGCAAAGATAATTGGGCTGGATCTTGTCAATACAAGCTGCCAACACAGACACAACACAACATAACATATGATTATGAGTAGTGTGTCATATAGGTACAATGGTCAAGCGAAGTCAAAAACAAAAAATCACAGAAAAATAACGTATTTTAGAAATTTTACAAATGTAATAAATCATGCTTTATACCTGCAGCAGGCGTCCAGTAGAGGTGCCTATGTGGGCTACTGTCTTGTTCTCTATAGTTGTAACCAGCAAAGATGTGAGCAGGATGTCTGTCATCTCCCCATTAAAGAGGTCCACTCTGTAGTAAGGCTGTGACACCATGGTAGGATGGTCTCTACATGTGGCGTTGTTCTCCATGCTCTAGTGCCAAGGCCACAGGCAGCAGGGGACAAGAAAATGAGACAGAAAACACACTAACATCATTTAAACTGTTTTATTAGATACATTTGACAGTAGGGTTTACAAGCATTGGAAGTAGTATTTCAACAGAACAATCCAAAATCAATGTCAAACCATAGACAAAACAATCTAAACTCATAGTCAGCAGCAGACAAAACAATTCCAGCACAGAACCCATTTACTTGATTTTTCCATAGCTTTACTCTGCAATACACTGTCTTCATCAAATGCCAAAGCTGCAGCCTGGGAGGATGGTTGTAATATTGTATAGTACGTTATGTATAGTACGTTATGTGTTATAGTAAAACACTAGTTTATTCAGCTGTCAAAGAGATGGGTCTGTAGGAAAAAGTTTGTAAATGATCCTTGAGTT
>JAQLOL010000012.1:27017494-27042680 GCA_029783665.1 Naso thynnoides | reverse complement strand
AGTGTGAATACGATCTTCAGACCGATAAACTATGATCCATACATATAACCACCAATAAGAAGAGTATAGATACATTAAAGTAAAACATTAATGCTGCTTTAAAGGTCCAAATGCTTGTAAATGAGATTTTCATGTCTTTTTTTCAAATTCTAAAGCAGGTCTAGTTGCTAAATAGTGGGAAAATTTCAAAACACAAAGCCCTAGAGCTGTGCCTTAAACTAACTGTCATGATTTACATGAAGTCATGATATCACAACTTCAAAGTCATGACCCACAAGGGCTGGGCGATAAATTGCTTTTATTGACTAATTTGTATTTGTGGTTTAGGATGACTTTTTTAAATGAAAATTGATTTTCTCTTTCTAGGCCTGTGTTTGGTTCCAGGAACATCAAAACTGCATTGTTTTGATTTATGTTGATAAAAAATTACATACTTTATGTTTTGTCAAATAACTGCAAGCTTCGGTGCAAATGTAAACAACTTCCCCTCCCCTGAAACTACAGAGTGCACTTTTAGAGACAAATTGGCGGCTTGCACTTTAACCCCAGAATGGAAAATCAGTTTACATTTGATATTTGTTATTGTTAAAATAAAAGTGAAATCTGTCATGAGTTATTTCTTTGTCATTTGCAGTTTGTTTTTAAGAAGGAGAAAAAATTAGTCAAAAGCCGACATTCTTTTCAAGCTTCTTCCTCCTCACCAAAACTCATGAAGTACTTTGCCTAAAACGTAAACAAGAGGCCCATGTTTACCTCCGTTACATGTCACTATCTTTTGATAAAATTGTTATTGTAATCATAATATTGAGATTTGGGTTTCACATTCAGATTATTGATTTATCTGCATTAAGGCAAAACCTTTCAAGAGAGAACCACATCTTTCTTAAAAACATTTTTTTTCCTTTAGTTCCTCTTTTCCTGAGGAGGGCCTTACAGAGAGACAAACTAATACAGAGCATTTCAGAGGGAGGATAAGTAGAGAGGCTGAAGCACTTCATGTGTTTTTGAACATTAAAGCATATAAACCTGTTCTAGTGAAGACCCTAAATTTAAGCATGTACCTGAAAATGAACATGTCCCCTTTAAAGACAAACAGTGGGAGGTTTTATTTAGTGTCACTCCTTCAAAGTTTCCAATAGACAGTCTAATACATAAAGTAGTTCAGTTTAGCTTGACAGCTCAGAGTGTATATTCAGGTGCTCGGAAGAGTTTAATCTTCATGGGCAATCATATTTCATCTTTTAATTATTTACAGATGTAATAAGAAAGCCCCAACTGCTTGCTTGTTAAAATGTTTTATAAACTGCACAGGTCACCATGGTGATTATCAGGAACAAAGGCTCTGGGACACCAGAGGCATAAGGTGATCTGTCATAATAATATAATCATATCATAATTGAAGAGGCCGTGATAAATGAGTATGTGCTGCAAAACTGAATTGTAGCTACAGAGATAGACCTGTGTGCATCACTGTTTCATTAAAGGGAATCTTCTTGTTGACACTCACTAATATCTTTGAAAGAAAAGAAAAAAAGAAAACTTTATTTCTTATTTCTTTATTTCTTTTTTCTTTTACTTTAGAAAAGAATGTTTATGATGTCTAAATAATGACAAAAAAGCATGGTATTGTATGAGACACACACAACATTGTTGGCAAAAAAATGAATAATGTTTTGATCTGCTTAGCGATGGAAGAACCAGGATTTCAGACTATTGGACAATCCTGCTGGCTGATTACTCAACATTCAGAGCAGCAGCCAACAAAGCTGTAGGAGCCTCATGAGAATTCAGGGGAATGTGTTCACTAGTCCAGGTATTAACTGTTCCTCTAAAGACAAATTTAAGAAATGAAATTCAAAAGAGAACATTCAAATTCCATATAGCTCATGTAACTTCAGTTACTTCCAAATTTGCATCAGTTGTAAATCCAACATTAAAAATCTAGCCAATGCAATTCTTCTGCTTCCCCCTCCTGTTTCTGAGTCACAACATCTGTTTTCTTACCACATGTTTTAAGACTCAACAACTCAAGTATGAAATCATAGCTACAACCGCAAAGAAAGCCACTCATTTCGGGGAACTTTGCTTAATTCCCAAACTGGCAAGAATTTACTTTTACTAAATGGGGAATAGTCTTACCACAACCTCCCACTGCCCAGGAGCCAACACTGAATAACTCAGGCTTAATAAAACCTCTCTAATTGGAAATACTTATGTGATCTGGAAGTAAATAGCAGCTTTTCCAAAATAGTTAAAACAAGAAACAAATGCTTTTAAGACATTTAAAAAAACATATCCATGTGCACACAATGGTCTTTGAAGGATACTGAATACACTCACACCATGCCAGTGATGCAGGAACTGATATAAAAAGAGGGAATGAAGCAAAGCTTTAATGACAAAATTAACATGAGATCAATTTTGATGTTTTTTTTTTCTCCTGCCTTTCTGTATGACATGACAAATTCACTCAACTGACTGAGAAAAAAAGTTTTCAAATAAATATCAACACTTCTTCCTGCCACCATTTAATTTTCATTCCACTGGCTGCTTTTGATTAATGACAAGTGCGCAGGCTTTCTCCATATTTTTCCAATCAGAGTGCTCACTAAATGTCAATGCTGGCAATTCTAGTTGTAATCCTTGTTTTTCACAGAAAGCTCCAAAATGTTTCATTTTAAAGGTCTGTTATCCAGATTATCCCCACATTACGAAGTCAATGTGCAAAAAGTTATTGATCAGTTAAGATCACAGGGGAAATTTGAAAAAAACAAAGGTTAAGATAGATAAACTCATGCAACTTATGAATTAGATGACTGTAAACGTCACACCTACATCTGCCTACTTTGTCACCTTTCTGTGTTATGGCCTACTGTTCTAAAAAGGGGAAAAAAATGAATTAAAAAAAAATATAACAGTCTGACATTTTTGCTTTCTTGCAAAAAGTTAGATAATAAGATTGATACCATTCTCATGTCTACATGCTAAAAATGATGCTAGAGCCAACAGACCAGTGAGCTAGCTTAGCATGATGCTTCTCAATTGACTTAGCAAGAAAAGCCTGTTTCCTGAAAGGTGAAATACTTCCTTTTAGCAGTAAATACTGCTCATATTCAGAAAATGTACAGTTGAAAGGTTTGAATGAGCTGTCAGGGCAAAGTCTGATTCACATTTCTGATAACAGTTCTTTCACTTTCTCTTTTGGTCTTGCACAATGATTGGCAGGCAGGTTTAACTTGATTGGCAGAGAGCTAAAGCATAATCATTTGCAGCAGGAACTAACTTCTACAGTAAAAACTTTTTACTGTTTGTCGTCATTTCATTTCATTAATCATGTTTAGGGCTTTACGTGATTGCAAAACCTGTATTTCTCCATAATATTCATAAGATAACACATGTTTGAGGTGTAGTACTTGTCATTATTGTCATTAAATTCAAGGAATTCCTCTAAGTATTTCTTTACTTTCCTTTTTATGTATGGTTCTATAATTCCCTATCAACGTTATTTTCAAGTTGTCCAATAAATCTAATCTAATCTGTTCTTATTTGAATATGACATCCACCTGTTAATGTACAAACAAACATAATGTGGTGTCAAATGATTTCATCCAGTCACAAAAGGACCAAGTGACCTGACTTGTTTACTGTCTTTTTTCTGTACACTCACATGGTAAGAGAACAGACTTATTCATAGCTCTATGACCACAAAGTAAGACTTTTTACAGGCTGTATCCACATACCTGCACCATGAGTCAGCAAATAGTTATCTATATGAATGGGTGTGGTTAAGGAAGATACCTGATGTTTTCTGTTTTATAGAGAGTTCTCAATCTAAAGGAGAGCCAGGCTCCTTTATGGGTCATTTTATGTATCTAATCAACTCCACATCTTACAACTGATTTTGCCATTGGTCTTCATCTGTGTGCCTTTTTCAAGCTGTATCTGAAAGAAAAATCAACCTGGGGCTCTTTCAGGTAATAGAAGTGTTTCTGTAAGTATATTATTTACCTGGAGATGTTGTGTGTTAGTGACCTGATGGACTCACCTCATGTGGACAGCTCTCACAGGGCTGGAAATGGCACAGTCCTCTGGAGAGCTGCTCTGGTCCAGACTCACAACAATCATCCACCCCCTCTAGGATTGCTTTATTCACATTGTCCATAGGGAAGGCACACAGGGCCGAGTCATGCTCCGTGACTCCGTCATCATCAGTAACAGCGAATACCCCATAGAGAATGTCATCCTCCTCCTCCGCCCCTATCTCCTCTGCCAGCTCCCTGCCTGCTTTGCCAAAGTGGGCTGCCTGGACCACGTTGTACACCACATCCTTATAGGGTTCACTGCCTACATTCCTCCTGCGGCGTTTCGGTTCAAACCGACACTCCAGGATCACCTCACGATATCTCTTCATCTCCCATTCATTCCGTGGGAGGCGGCCCAAGCGGGTCTGAAATGGAGATGAGTCCTGATCGGGGCTTTCTCTCTGAACTGAGAGGAAGTAGACAAACTCCTGAGTGAAAAAGCTGTAGACGTATTCGATATGGTATGTCCTTCGCAAGCCCGGAAGGACAGTCAGGCCACGCACATCACTGTAGAAACCGTCTTCTGTGGCCAGAGGTCGACGCACTGATATAGACTTTCTTCCGTAACGCTGGGTCACGCTGTCATTGACACTGGCAGCAACAAAGAAGTACACTGTCTGACCTTCTTCAACCATGGTGACTTTCGTACCGAGAGGGCTAGCCACACAGTCAGGACAGTACGCAGCAGAGTTCGAATCCTTTCTGAACAAACACTTTGAATGAGAGGGTGTCTTTCCATTTTGTTCAAGTTGGTGGAAATAGCATACACCATACTGAGAACTTCCACAAGAGTATAAATACATAAAGAAAGTATCCAACAGCAAGACCTGATTGTTTGTGTCCTCCATGAAGTTAGGATCCTTGTCAATGTCGCACAAATCACATATCTGACACTCTGGGCTTCCCACTGGCCCTGTGCGGAGCTCCCACACCTTCTCCAAGCTTCTGTTGACAGCTTCGATCACATTCTGAGAGGCAACATACACCTCTTGGAAATACGAGTTGTTGACTATGTTCTGGATGGGGCCCCGGGCCTGGAAGAAGGGCATGGTGTAAACCACAGAGAAGTTGAGAGAACTGGGGGAAAGTGAGGAACAGTTTGCTAAAGCAAAGGCCAGCAGAGTCTGTAGCCAGACACATGTCCTCAACAGTGTGTTCCAGTGGACCATCTCCACTCTGGCGCGCATGGGGGCAACAGCACAGATAATGTGGGGTTACCTCCAGGTCTGATGTCGGGACAAAAGCATCCTTAACACAAGATACCTTAATGAAGAGAAATGTAAGATGAGAGTCAGTGACAAAATCTTTAAGAAATTATCCTTTACATCACAGAAATGACTCCATAGCATAAAAAAAGAGCTTTAGATAAGAAGTTCAGTACCAGTTTGTATCTGTCCATTCAAAGTGAAGCTGAAGCCAGGAGAGTCCAGGCCAACTGTTTCCAGTCCTTTCTGTTAGCTAAGCTAATCACTCTTGACTTCAGCTTCATATTGAACACACAGATGAAAAAGCTATCACTCTACACCTGTACTGTAACTGCTGGCAAGTAAGGATGGGAATTAATAAGATTTTATACATATCAATGCCGTAACCAAGTCTGCTTATCGGTCTTCATTGATTATTCATTGATTACCAAATTGATTCATGATCATTTTTCTGTGTGGTAAAAAGTAGGTCTACACTGGTTTTCAGAGACACCACAGTTTTATTATCTGAATTGTCTGAACACCATTTTGTGTTAAAAGATGTTGAGAAATATTGCTGGTGTTTCCACGCACACTTAAAATGATTATTTTACACACGTGACAAATAGCACTGTTGTCATCTTTCTTTGTAAATTTTAGTTATTTCTTGGAATTTTTCTTCCTCTCAGCCATGTTGACGCAAATAGTTACTTTCTATCGTTGTAGAGTTGATGTCATGACGTATTAGCTTTTTCAACATGGAACTAACAGAAAGACATGCAGGCATCAATAACATTAATAACATTGGAGGCATGATTGCAATGTATTGAAGAGTTGGGACTCGCTCTTAACTAGAACTGGTTCTCAATTCTCGAACTAGAACAGGTTCTCAATTCTCAACCCTGCTGCCAAGAAAGCAAAGCACATTTCGTTAAACGTTTGAAATTTTCCTTCAACTTCCACTCACTTGCCTTTTTCAGGGCTTTGAACCTCATCTTACGGTCTTTCAAGAGAATAGATTTTTTTTTTTTTAAGATATTTTTGGGCCTTTATTAGGACAGCTGACAGCTGAAGAGTGGACAGGAAACAAGGGAGAGAGAGGGGGAATGACATGCAGCAAAGAGCCACAGGTGGAATCAAACCCGGTCCGCTGCGGCGAGGACACAGCCTCTGTATTGATATTCATAGATGCCTATCACTGAGGAAGTACTATTCTATCAAGGGAGGGTAGTTAAAATAAATATCGGGATGCTTAGTCATGTTTCACCCTGAATCCTGGTAGATCTTACGTGACAACTATTAACATCTTGTTTGAGCCAGACGATGATTAACGTGCATGTGGTTATGGAGATAAAAGCTTCCTCCGGCTCACCACAAACACTGTTTGATTATGTTTTCATAATCAAACAGTGAGATGTGGTGGTGGTGCTCAGTGTAGAAGACAGCACATAAAACAGTTTTTATGTTGACTTCCTGCAAAGGGTCATTCGAATCTGCCTTGTCATGTTTATTTTGGCCTATCTAAAATGAATCATGCTCTTTACGCAAAAGAACTAGTGGTGACAAAACAAGTTAATAGTCTCAGTGTATTACTATTTCTTTAATGCACCAGATAAATAAAATGAAACTGAACATTTGTCTTCATCCTCATCAGTCTCTAAACAACAACCAACCGTATGGAATCATGTTTCAAACTCAGAGCCTCATCTTCATCCTGAACAGACGTTGTTGGGTGGATCATTAACTTGACACATCACAGTAAGGCTGTATTCAAGAACCCTGGCCTCTCTACTTTGCATTCCTGTCACAACCACTACGTGCTTTTCAGGGGAAAAGATGTGCACGGACTGATGGTCATAAGAAGGCATGTACCTTTTAAAGTCACAGGTAAAGAAGAAACTGCTTCTCTGCTCGTGCCAAAGAATTTCATCAGCTGTGATTGTTTTATTTTGCAGCAAAACAGCTTCATTTGATCCAAATTCTTTCAAGAAAACATCATGTATTCCTGCTTTAAACAGTAATTTTGAAAAGTTTGAAGTCAAGACTGATGTCTTTACATCAATAATTCATAGAATCTCACCAATGTTGTGTTACATTTTAACAATTGCAGCTGCAAGAAACTGAGGTTAAAGTTAGAGGACATGGGTATACATAGTAATGGCACTGATTGACTTTCATCATGTTCATGGTTAATAAAGCAAATGGTTGAAACTGAGTTTCCATTCATTGTACTGAAGTGCTATTTACAGACTGCATCAGTGTATTCCCTCACAGGTGAATTTACGATGCAGTCATACTTGTGAGAGCATCAGCTACCTTGGTTTTGTTTTAAGGCCAGTATCTAACCAGACCTCAAACAAAATGATGTTCAATTCTGATTGTTAAATGTGTTAAATTTATCACATCACTAAAATGAGTTTACTTGTCTAAATTAAAGACATTGCAGGGATTCTTCACAATCCTTTACTTAATACAAGAACCTGACACTGCAGTGGGAGAAATGCAGACATTTTAACGTCTTTAGTGTGCAACAGCTTTATTGGATCAGTGCCTTGCTCACAGGTACTTCGGTGGCAGTTAATTAGAGCAAAAGCAAGAGCCTCTCTTTCATTAATCACTGCTCAGATATCCTCTGGGATCTGAAGAGGCAATCTGCTGTGCAAACAATCAATGGTCAAAACATACTATACCCAAAGGATTTGTGTATTGTTTCGGCAGCAGGAAATGCATTCCAAACCAGCAGAGAACCACCGCCACTTTATTTTGCAAGGTCTACATTCATATAAGAAAGATTTCATTCAATTAATTCTTCAAAATGACCAATCAAATCAACAATCAATTCTGATAACTGCACAAAAGCAACAATATTTTTTGGCTTGTGCTTTTATGCCTGTTAATGTCCTTTTTTCGTTTGGATTTTTTTTTTTCCTTATCTGGGCTACATGTTCATGATCCTGTTTGTTATTTTAACAGTTTGACTTAAGCTTAGTGATTTGTGCCAGTGCTTTCTGGCCCTACTCCATCTGTAAGATGGTATTTGATTCCACCAGCTGCACAAAAGGTTAGAGAGGGCAACACCTTTCTCAGTGAGCTTCAGGAATGAATGAGCTGCCACTGGTCCATTACACATAATGTACAGAGAATGAAGGCAGTAATGAATGTAAACTGTAGGCATTTCATCATATCACTCTCACAAAATAATAAAAATGAAAGCATCCCCCCAACAACAGTGTTCAGCACACATTTTTCAACTATAATTACCCACATACACATGCCAGACAGAATTTACTGAATTTCAACACCACATTCTAAATCTCTTACTGTAAACACTAAATTCTGTATGAAATGTACATTAATAAAAGTATTACTATGGTTTTCTTGAGAATAGTTGTCAACCTACAGGTTAGTTTTTTGGCTAAGATATCTGAGTAAGGTTCAGCTGAAAGTTTGCCAGTGTCTGGTTCTGTTCTATCTTGTTCCAAATTATGTATGACACAAACATGCATCTGTGAATGTTATCAAAAGGCTTACCTGTACAGGTTGGTTTCTGTCCTCTACAGGAAAGCAGCCAAGGTTTGCTCCTGTCTGTCTTCAAAACAGCGCGTGGATGATTTTTTTTCCTTAAGAGGGTTCAAGATAACGCGATTCTGTTCATTTCTACGTAAAGTTACAGGCTGTCTGTCCTCACGAAGCGCCGCACCATGGAACTGTGTTGCTTTCGGATTTAACTCTCATTATGAACGGCTCCTCTGTGCCTCAGCAGCGCTCCAGCTGGCTCCGCCCCTTCAACGCTTCACACTGACAGGAACCAGCGACGGACCCAAATTAACGCACTGGAGTGGCCAATATAAACATTCCACGGTGACGCATATGATGGAAGAAACTGATGCAGGCTGCGTATGAGTGTCCATTTTTAGATGTGTCTTTATATTTTTGTGTATTGTTTTGTTTTGACCTGTCGTAGGCCCACATTTTGCCGTTGCCCCACTGTACTATTGCCCACTGAAACACATCAACATAGCTATTTGCGCTTCTTTTATCGTGCTCCAAGTGCACTCTCGTTCTTGTTTAGGCAACAGACGAGCATGTGTACTTATGTTGGCCACTTAAAATATGATGGTACCCTGAGAAAAAAAAAACTTCAGTCCGTGAATACATTTTACAGTATGGCAGTAAACAGTAAAAGCTTAAAACAGTAGTAATAAATCCTAATAATACATGTATTCATCTACTGAGACTGTGGCAGGGTTACAAAAACAGTCATATCACTATCATTACACTAAATAGCCTGATAACAAAAATCATGCAAGACAGAGAACCGGGTAAGCAGTCTGTTTAGCCATTTCTTTATTTATGTCCATATAATAACTGTGCAATTGCACAGCAGCCATAAATATGCACTATTGCAACCCAAATCTTCCTTGCACAAGGACTATTAAGGCAAGATTAGTGGAGGCAAATGTGGCAACTTTGACTTTCTTATGCATAACAGGATCCTATGAAATAGTTAATCTCAGTGATCAGGCACAAGCAGATAACAGAACATAACATGAAAATCATGGTAAATAAAACACAAACGGAAAGTTCTGCAGATATTGGAAGATTAATATACTTACATTTTGATTCTTCTACACTGATGTTAGCATCTTTACAGTAAGTAATTGTAAACACATTGGAGCGCTCTCGCATAAAGAAAAGTACACAGACGTAAAATGAAAATGGTTCTTACAGTTGTTGGTCATCATGTAAAGACAAAACAACAGGAATGTGGTTAACTTGGTTTTTGAAAGCACGTTATAAAAAGAGAATACATTCTACTGCAAGGCTTCAGAAAATTCCTTTTTTTTTTAAAATTCAAATTTTATTCTTTTCTTCTATTAAGAACTGAGCTGATACAATTTTTTTTAAAAGACAGCAGTTTTCATATACTGAGAGGCATAATAGGTCTGTTACAGTAAAATAATCATTTACAAACCAACTTCAACAGCATATAAACACCCCGCTTACGTTGTTATTGTGTTATTGATGATGGTGACGCTGTTTCCATCTGTTTATTCAAATTTAAAGTTCTAAAAAATCTAGGTGGATAAAATACAGATTTAAATTACATTCGATCACAAACCTGCGAGTTCGATCAGATGAACTCAGAAGCCAGATAAAAGCACAGCTTCAACAATCACTCTCAACACTGAACTGACTACTGCACTGCATCAAACGCAGCTGCTATTAGCACCAGGCCGTCGGCGATCAGGGTGACGCTTTTACTTTCAGGAGATCAGCCAGGAATGAGGGCTCAGTATGTGAGAGGACTCAGGATGAAGAGACGGTCCTCCTCCTTCCTGATCCACTTTAGCAGTTTGGTAACGGCAGAGACAGCCAGAGCCTTTGTCCCCAGCGGACTGAAGCAGAGGTAGAGCTCAAAGCCACTTGTCACCTGCAGAACGGAGGGCAGAACGAGGCAACATGTGTCAAGGCTGTTAAATTAATCAAACAGTGTAAAAGTATTTTACAGTTGCTGTGGCTCCGTTTTGATATAGAACCCCTGATGCAAAGAGCCAAAATGACTCGCTAATGTCTTAGCTTTCAACACAAAATGTGCTCTAGCTTATATTAGCAAATTGTAAATGTTGATTTATGCTACTAATGTTGATTCAAAATTTAAAGTTCAGTGTTGCGAAAAAGCTTCAAAGCATGGATTAATTCCGTAGTGCTATCTATGTGATCTTGAGGAAATGACCACTGCAGAAAGTATCAATGAGAAGAAGTTACTGTTTGATACAAAATAAATATACAAAACTAAAAACTAATGACGATTATCATACATTTTACATTTAAATGTCGTGTGAAAGTGAAATTGTGTTGTATAAGTAAAGCCAAAACTATTGTACCGTACTACTTTGATGACTTAATGTCATCTCTTACCCATGCCAGCAGGTTTTCAGTTTCACTGCAGCGGTAGAAGGAACGAAGGGGTCTGGTTGGATGATGCAAGTGGCTGTGAAGATCCTGGTAGACTCCCATCAGCCTCTCCTGCTCTTCGTCAGACTGGTACACTGCGGGAAACTCTGGACTGGAGGAAAGAAAAAAAAAAGTTTCCTGTCAAGTGCACTGACTTAAATATTTGCACAAAAGAGGAACTGCACATGCAGAAAAACTGACATCTTGTGAAGTTTTCAGCTTGCTAATTAATGCAAACAAACACATCCAAAGATACAAAACAAGTATAGCTCTGATAATGTTTCCATTGACCTCATGCCCACCTGGTGTACAGCCCTGAGCTCTTGGATTTGTACAGGAAGTGCCTGAGCTCCGGGATGCCGACCTGCTCCACAGAATAATTGGGACATTTAAGAGCCTCCTTCAGGGCCTGGTAAGCACTGCGCTTGCTTAGCCTCTCCAGGAACCGCTGTTTGCAGTCAGACATGTTAAAGAAGTCCTCTCGGTCAGTCGAGACCAGAATGAGGCAGAGCTCCGATGCAGGCTCCAGGTAAGAAATGTGAGCATGGAAAAATCCTGCCGTGTTGAACTTTGGCAGACAGATCGGCGTCCAGCCTTCACCCTCTCGAAAGGAAGATGAGGAGCCAACGAGGTTGAAGACCAGGTGCAAGTCTATGTGGTGCAGGAATTGATCCTTTTTCCTCACCAGGGTAACCAGGCGGTCCCCTGCCAGCAGGATAGAGAACACAAGGTTTTTGGCTTTGGCGGCCTGCAGGCTAGATGAGACCACATCTCTAGCAGAGCTGGCCAGAGGCAGGCAGGTGACGGCGCTGAGCAGCAGACCGGGGTCTCTGTCCAGCCGATGCAGCAGGTTGTCGGTGAGATACTCGGAGCCAGCCAGCAGGCGACGCAGGTCGTAGTTCTGCTTGTGCTGGAAGATGTGGTTGAGCTGGGTGAGGGTAAGCAGGCTGACAATCTGGTAGTAAATGTACTGCAGCTCACGCAGAAGCTCCTTGTCTGACTGATAGGTTCGAGACACGCCCACCAGGACCAGAGGACTCTTGGCGAGGAAAACCACTTTACAGCCATCTGACACACAAAATGTTTACAGAGTTGACATGGATCCAACATATTGCTTAGAATACACTTTTGACTTATTTATCCTACGATAAAACGGAGAAATCGGCGATTGACGATCCGATTGCCAATCGGCACAACCCTAATTTATATGTGACTGAGAAATAAGTTATAAGCCAGTTATATAGCAGTAATGTCCCCCAAGACTTATTACCTCTATTTTCTGTAGGCTAATGTTACACAGCCATCTGCATTAACGTTACATGCTGAGGTGCGAACTATTAGCCATAGGCATGGAATATAATTACGTTATTATCATTGCACAGAACAAAAAAAAAAGATTTTTAAAAATCTGTTCGTCTAAATTTGCAGGGATTTTGACCTGATCACAGACTTTAATAGTAACTGCATAAAAACAGCAGTCTTTTCACTGAGGGTCTCATTTGCTGTTGTAGGAAATTTATAGTCATTAGAGGAATCATGAGACTTTTTCATAAATACTTAAAAGTTCCTTATAGTCCTTTTAATCAACCACACCCTAGAACCAAAGTATATTTTCACCTGCATGGATGGAGCGGATGATGTTCTTCTCGGCCTCAACAAAGGACACAAGGGCCATCATCACCCCCATGGTGCTGGACAGAGCCTCCTCTGTGCCGTAGCGGGTGTAGATTGGCTTTCCAGCCTCACTGAGCACAAACACGTGTTTTCTGTGGCTCCTCCATGCCTCAGAGGAGACGTCCTCCTCCTTAGCCCTACTCTCTGATGAAATGTCGTTGTTGTGTTGCTCCTGTATGGTTTTCTCTCCCACGAGCACCTTAAGCTCCTCTGCATGCTCTTCTGATTTGTCCAGTTCAGCCTCTCTCTCAACCTCTTTCTCAGTCTCAGCAGTCAGATCCTCAAAAGACTGAGCATGGACAAACATTGCACTCTTCTGACCGGCACCTGAAATTAATGTAGGGATAAATATTTGTCACGTGTTTGTCAGTGTAATGCATAGACGGGCCAGGAATAAACAAGTTTATAAAAAGAATAAAGTCCTTTTGGGTACTGTTGTTTGTATTTGTTTTGCATCTGCAGGCCTAACCCCCATCTCATGCACTGGGTGGGAGACAGTCAGCACAGGTTCCCAGAGAAACGCTCAGAAAAGCAGCTGTGTAGTGCTGTTTCACGGAAGTGGGCAGGTTTACCAGATGTAGGCTACTTTTGACAATCAAACCACTTCGGTCTCATCGCTGAGGTCTTTTCTCTTGTAAAAGTAAGGAGTAAACAAAAAATTGAAAACATGGACAATGAGGCAGACATCTACATCTTTTGTGGTGGAAGTGTAATTTTAGAATGTCTTCCTCTTTGCATTAGTTGAAGATAAACTCCAACACAACGTTGATATTAAGACTTCATCGAGAGATTAAGCAATCTCTAATAGAACCAAATATTTTTCTGTTTAAAAAGAGAAAATATTCCAACGACGAAGATAAAGTGGTTGTTGGGTAAATGTTTGTCTAGCTAATGTCCCCTAAAAGCCCACAACATTTCTCATTTAAAAAGAGAGAAAGTAGGAGAAGAGAGGACAAGTCTGACGATGAGTCAGCTGGTCGGCGCTGCTGTGTTGTGTTTATCTCTAGACACAGAGCAAATGCAGGAAACGCTAAATCATTTCAACTGTCGGAATTGGATTTGCTCAAGCTGGATGTGGCAGACCTGTGATGCTGAAGGCATACTTTCATCATGACACGATCACAATTTTAGACTTCAGTTAGGAGACATCTGTATTACTACAGTTTCGGGGGGAGAATTTGGTCGAGTTTTCTAGTTGTTGTTGTTGTTGTTTTGTAATATAAGTATGGTAACGTATACTGAGAGAGATTATTACAGTCTATTCTAACAAAGTCCCAAACTTCAGTTACAATACGGTGCTTCTTGCTATTTATTATCAATCATAAAAAAAATCCCCTTCATCAACCAAGAAAGTGGCATATAAATTACAAAAGACACATAATTGAGATCATATGTTCTACATTCCTTTGCTCAAATAAGACATGCATAATCATACAGCATATGTTCTCTCCCTCACTCTCTCTCATGCTCACACACACACACACACACACACACACACAAGATTGTATCATTTTACTGATGTTAAATGGAGAACTTTCTAATTTTAAAACGGTTCATTGACAAGATTGAAACGAGTCAGACTCGTTTTTGTGCCCAAGCGTTTCCCAACAACAGCTTGTCAGCAGGAAGTCCTCTGAAGCAACATTTTTCACCCAGGAAGGAAAATAAAGAGAAGTACTTTTGTGCTTGAAATATGTTTTGTGATGGTACAGTCATGTACTGAAAAGCATTAAAAGCGTGCCAGGAAGGACGAGGAGAACAAACACAACAGGGTTCTGTTTCACAGCTTCAAAGAGCGCCTGAAAACCAAATACCCGTCCTCCAACCGACGATGTTGAAACAAGTACAGGATTATATATAACCTGCCTCCATCAGTCTCTAATGAAATCAGTCATATGTTTTTTTCTTAATTTAAACAAGTTTCGCAGATTTAGCAGTCAGAGAACCTAAAATTTGACTGGATGCCACATGAAGAAACAACAAAAGGTTCAATTATGCATCAAAAACATTTGACAGAATATTTTTTACTTAAGATTTGAGACAGCAGATCTCTGTTTATCTATGTACTGGGTTGGGGTAAGGTTTAGGGTTAGCATGACCAGACCAACTGGAAACTGTTTCTTTGAATAGGGGACCCTGGTGTACTGTAAACGTTGTACCCGTGTACTGTAAACATTTTTTATGTTCTGTAATTTAATCCCATGGGGGATAGATGGTGGGAGGGTGTGAGACCTAAATAAATAGTGACATCAAAATTTTTTCGTTTAATTCATTTATCTGCTATCCAAGCCTAAAGATGTCCAAACAGTCCTGTAATCTTTGTATTAAGCATGAGAAAACTTGTTGTCACTACAACAAAATGCATTATCTCTCAGTGTAAAGAGGAAGTTCACATGTGTTCTGCAACAGCTCAAGTTATCAATATTCATTTGAAACTTAAGTTTCACTACTAGTAGAGATGTTTCAAATATATTTCCATTTTTCCTACCTGATACTAGGGCTGGGTATGGAACTTCAATACTTTTACAGTACCAACCAAACTGCCTCAATACTATCAAGTAGAGAAAAAACGTCAGGTATCAAAATTTGGTATTGAACGACCAACAGAGATTATTTCATCAGCATCAGCGAGCCAACACACATGCAGCATGCTGCTGTGCCAGGATCTAAAAGTACTGCTGATTGGCTTTACTCTTGTGTTTTGCAGGAAAAACATCAGGTTGCACCCAGAGACAGGGCTGACCATAAGTATGTGTAATGTAATCTTTTGTTAAAACAGTTTGGAAAAAATTGCTGTCAAAAAAAGTATCATTCAGGAACCAGTATCAAAATCAACATATTGGAATTGGTGCCAGATCAATTTTTTCTGACCCATACCCAGCCCTACTTTATACAGATTACCAATCCTAAACTTTGTGTGTCAGCTAATACCAAGTACCGAAATTGCTTGCCATTTACAAATATGTGCTACTTATGAAGTAAAACATCTTTTAAATTGCATGCAGGTGAACGGGATACTGCAGGGAAGTAGCCGACTCCAGTTTCAGATGAATAAATGAATGCACCATGTAACAGAAGGGTTAATAGCCTCCTGTATTCATCAATACCAAGTCCAGCATTTGAAGCAGTTTCCCGAACTGTCGGCCTGGTGCAACTGCCTTCCAACAATCTGCAAAAGATGCTGAATATGCAACAGCCTCACCTGGTTCAGTTCCCTCCACCAAACCTGGAGTGGGGCTGTCTGCCCTCTCAGAGCGAAGGCGGTCCAAAGGAGCCAGAGTACCATTCTCCCATGACGCAGTCGCCCTTTCCCTTTGGGCTTCTCCATCCATTACTGCTCTTTATGGCCGAGACACACACCTGGCAGGACAAACAGACAGAGAGCTATGGGACCAAAGGTCAACAGCTTCAGACTGAGACTATGTCGGAAGATCGAGCTGGTTATGATGCAGTATTCATATGACATGGCCACCAGTGTGCTGGTGCAAGACAGTAAAAGGCAACGTGACTGTTTGACACAAATTTTACAGATGAAAAAAAAAAACTTCAACCTCTCTCTTGATGCTGCTAGCAATAAAACAAGTGTTGTGACCCTAAACTGAAAATAAAGTGTAACAGTATCGTTGCAAGTATAACATTTCTCTTTCGCACTTTCACCCTCATCTGTAGAAGTCATTTTCTTGTTTCACACCCTTCACCACCCTTTGAGATGCGTCTGATTTACAGCTGGAGAACTCCAGAGGCTACTTTGATAGCTATCTTTAGCAGCTAATCAGGAGGCGCTAACGTTAGCTAGGTCTGTCTTCATTCCGACAAAGAGCTAACATGACATTCTAAAATAATTAACTCACACACTATTACCTTTCATTTCCGAACCTGGCTATTTTTGACTGTCGTGCTTCACAACTCGCTTGGCACATTTACAGCAACTGGCTAACAAGCAGATACAAGTAAGAAGTACTTCTTGCTCGTCAACATGACCCGCTAGATTGCGGAAGTGGGAATTGTGGGACTTGAAGTATCGTTTCACAGAATGGCATAGAGTAGTAAACGGGCCGATTTGACTTAATGAAAAATAGAAAACAAATTTTAGAGTTAAATTAAAAATATTTGTCTTGTCTGTTCATGTTGCGCACCGTATTATGTAATTATTTAGCTTAACTGTTTATTTGATTTTGATGATGCATTCACGTGGACATTAGACAAAAAAGCCTTATTGCTACGTAAACGAGCAACACTTGAACGCAGCGTAAGGGGCGGGACTTGCGTTTGAACGTACAGCGGGGAAAGCAGACAACAGAGCACGTAGCTATCCTGTTCATGTCGACTAATGACGACGTCTAACATTAGCTGACAGATTTAGTTTAATGTCATATTCTGCACGAGACTAAAAATGCTTGAATTAACGTTTACCACGAAGAAGTGCATAGTAACGTGAGGTCTTCGCTTTGTAAGTAACGTTATGGCGACTGTTCAGAAGACAACTAACGTAACCAAAGCTAACTGCCGTTAGCGTTGCTAGCATAGGGCCACTAACTGCGGTAGTACAGCAATTGTATGTAACGTTAGCGTTAGTCCATATCCTCAAACAATATTATATTTACGAAGAGAAGTGCACGTTTCGTACGTCAAGTAACATAGTTACACTATTCTCATCAGGGCCATTGTAGTGACAGTAAGATGCCTATCCGAGCATTATGCACAATTTGCTCCGATTTCTTCGATCACTACAGATACATCGCTGCTATCCACTGCGGACACACTTTCCATTATGAATGGTAACCTGGTTCAGAAAATCAGAACTTCAACAGCACATATTTCTAACCTTTTAAGCGGCTAATTGTTTCCTTTCCACTCTTCGCAGTCTTCTCAAGTGGTTTCAGACAGCCCCCACAAAAACTTGTCCACAATGTAGGAAACAGGTACTGCTGCTAGGCCAGACTGCACCCACTTACCAAACAGAGGAGAAATGTCACCCTAAATAACGTCACTGTTGTGCTCTTGTTTGTGTAGGTCAGCACCAAACACATCATCAGCAAGCTGTATTTTGACACTGGTGGAGAGAAGGAGGGCTTAGCAGACCCGGAGAGCCTGCAGGTATCAAACTTTGACCTTCTAAGCAATACAGTGTATGAGTGTTGGTTGAGGTTTTTACAGAGAATCCATTTAAAAGGTGATGAGTCACTTCCAACATTTGTAATTCATTAACTCAGGCAGATTATGCACATCATTGTGACTTGTGTCCAAATTTTTTTCTCATCTTGTGTTTCTCTCTTAGAACGAGCTTGACCGAATGAAGGCCGTTTTAAGTTCTAAAGGTGAGGACCTTAACTGCATTGTGATACGAGGATGCTTGGTTGTCTTAACTAGGCGGCACCAGTTCATCATCTGTATGATCAATTTGTAGAGCGAGACTGGCGGGACAAACAGAAGGTGGTGGACGGTTTGAGGGACACTGTGGAGAAGCAGAAGAGAGACCTAGAAAGTGTGCGGAAAGAGATAACGGAGAAGGAGATGCTCTGTTCTGCCCTCAGAGTATGCTGTCTGTTCTGTGGTTATAACCCATTTTTTATAGTGACACATTGTATCTATGTTGTTGGTTTTTTTATTGATTTGTGTAATTTTTTTCTCTGCCCTCTCTCAGAAACAGATGACATACCTGGAGACACAACAAAATGAAGCTCAGGTAGCCAAGGAGGAGGCCCGGAGACTCAGAACCAAAATGAAAACTTATGAAAGGTATCTCTGCAGTTATATGACTCCTGTCAACATAAAATGTGTAAGTCGGGGCACATTGTTAATCACAATTTTGACCATTCTGCAAGTGTGACATTTTTATCATGCTCTTTCATAGGATGATGGTGTTTTTTAGGTGTGTTCAGGAGCATATATTTTCATAACTGAAACTTGAAGTGAGTGAATAGGCAGCTGGAAAAAATCTGGATTAGTAATTTGAATATACAAGCGAGGAAAGATGAGGGATTCATTGTTTGTTTCCCTCAGCTGTAACAGTAAGTTACATTCAGAATTAATTATTTAAGGTTGTTTCACAACAATAATCATAATTTTTGATATTTAATCCTGTTTACAGTATTGAAAAATTATCAAAGAGTCTGCAATGCCCCGCATAGCGCTGTTTCTTCTTTCATTGCAATAGAAAGTCTCATACTCATGCTGTGCACTGACACTGCTGGTTTGGTCGCAGCCTGGACGTGTTGTTGCAGGGTCAGAGAGCAGAGGTGGAGTCCATGATCACAGATATGGGGATCAGCCAGGCGGCAGTGGAGCAGCTCTCCATCTACTGCATCTCACTCAAAAAGTAAGGAGTGCAAGAGCTGTTGATCATTAAGTGATCAGTTTATTTTCACGCTACGTCATTTCGAGCCTCAGTCCTAATAAAGGCAACTGTCCTGTCATTAATCACTGTGCATGTATCTCCTCCCCTCCTCTTTTAGAGAGTATGATAATCTAAAGGGAAGCCTGAAGTCTTCAAATGACATGTGTGAGAAGCTGAAGAGAGAAGTGCTCTCCTCAAACAGCAAGGTAACTTAGTAAATTGTCACACCTGGATGAATTTATTCATCAGTTAGGAATTTCTAAATCAAGGGGTTTTTTTTGTTTGTTTGTTTTTTTTACCTTTATTTACTCAGGCAAGCAATTAAGAACAAATTCTTATTTACAAATGCTTTTTGTGTTGTTCTAGTTACACAAAGCTTCAGTGGAGGTGACTCAGACCAAAGAGGACATGAGATCTCTGCAAAACGATCTGGCCAGTGCTGACAAAGAGATCTCTGTAAGGCAAATTTACTAAATAAGCTTTCACTTTCCATGTCAGAGAAATGCATGGGTGGGATTCCTGAATCTATGTCTGTCCACAGAGTCTGAAGAGGAAAGTGGAGTTTCTTCAGAGAACACTGAGCACCCCAACACGTACGAATGAAGCCCTCAGTCGACTCGTCTTTGAAAGGTGTGTCACTCGGCTTCTGCTCTGAACTCTTCACATTTTCACACTTTCATAAAAATCAAATGAGTTTTACAAATGAGTTTCTCTCTGCCAATCGTTCAGCCCGGCCCCACTGGAGCTGAAGCAGCCTCGCCTCCACCAGCCTGAAGGTTGTGAGGACATTGACCTCAACATGACTTATGACATCACTACACCAGATGATGTGGCTAAGAGACCAGCTCAGGTTCCATCTAAGAAGATGCGACTTGACCCTCCAGCGTAAGTTCAGTAATAACCGTTGTGGTGATATGTGTATTTTCTACTCAAATATTCTCTTTAAAATCTATTTTTGCAAACCAAAAACAGGACCTCAGACACTTGTTCTGTCCTGCTTTCCGCTGGTATCTCAGCTTTATGTCCCTCCTCTCATATCTGTTTTTAAACTATTTGCCCCTGATTTTATCTCACATCTTTGGCTTGTGATTCTAAATCCCAATTTTTTTTATTTTATTTTTTTTTTTTAAATTTTTGTAAAACTACAATTGTTGTTTACTCACTCTGTGAAGCACCTTGATATTTCATTTGTACTTTAATGTGTGTTTTATACATAAATTTATTACTATAATTTTTAAAAATGGGTAAATGTAAAATATTTTACTTTTCAGGTCGTCTTTGTCCAAACACACTGAGAAAAGTTCATGTCCAAACAAGGTAAGGTGTTTTTGTTTGTTTGGTTGTTTTTTTTTAATGTCACTTATCGATGTCCATTTTCCAGTAAGTTTACATGTCCCACTCCCCTTCCCTCAGGCCCGAGATGAGGATATGTCCACGGATCCTTTTTTGAGGAACTCCCTCCTTTTCAGAAAGAAGACTTTGGGCAGCATGTTGGACCCTCACAGGAGGCCTGGAGCCGTATGTACAGCACAATCATCTCCTGCACTTCAGGTCTAATGTTTCAATTTCCTTTTGTCCTTTTGATTTGATAACATAAGATGTTTTCTGTCTCAGGTGAGAACTGGTTATGATGGTTTAGGTGGACGTACTAAATTCATCCAACCTGTATCCTTTTGTCTGTCATGTGGAGTGTTTATGAGTGTTTCTTGATTTGAGTAACTTAGACATTCATTTTATTCATCAATTATTGATGATAGAGCTGTTTACCACTCAAGGGTTGAGTTTCTTCTAGACTGTTACAAGTAAGTAGTGAGTAAATTGTTTTGTTATTGTGTGATATTTAAAACTGCTCTGACAGAGTCACCACGGCGTCACCTGCTGGATTATGGAGTACCATTTTGAAGCCTTGAGTTTGACCTTATGGCTGTTGCCATCATGTTTTGTTTTGTTATTTTTGAGCCAAATGCGTGAATGCCTAGCTGACAGTTAGCAGCTCTTGTCACTGGAAAAGACCACACCCTTGCTTATACAGACCTTCTAGCCAAAATCTACTTTAAACGAGATATGCATATATATAAATTCACTCAGTTGTCACAAACAAGTAGATTAGGTATAGAGCCCAAAGTAGTGCCCTATATCAAGCTGTGATGTTGTCAAGATGTTCATTTGTGCTCTAAAGTTGGACATTTAATATGGGACTCCATTAGGATTTACTCACTTGTAGAGCATCCTTACTTTTGACTCACCAGTGTTGGCTTTTCTTTTCTTTTTTTTCTCTCCTATCTCTGGCGATTTCAGCTTTGAAAAAAATGTGCCAACTGACACATTCCCCATTACAAGTTTATTCAGTAATAATATGTTAATGTTGTGTTTTGACTTGATCCACTGCTCCCGGTTGACAAAAATGAATGCAGCTTTAAAGAAAAAAGCACTTGGATTTTTTTCGTTGCGCACACTTTCTGTCATCTGAGTATAATCCTGGAAGAAGTTAAAAAATTTATCAGCAAATATTCATTTGAAAAAAACGATTAGGGTAGAAGAAAGCATCAATAAAAACTCCATCTTTCCTTAACCACTTCACTCCAGTCCTCTTTATCAGAGATTCGCCCACTGATGAATGCTAAAAGGAAAAAGGTGGCCAGGCCTGCACCCAAGATTGCAAGATGCTTGACTCTGGACAGCTTCCTCGAGTAAATGCTGGCTTCTCCTTCCTCGGATGTAGATGTGGAGTCAAAGGTCACAGTGCTGCATATAAAGGAGCATGTCTGTGCTGCTCCGACAGATGGCAGGCATGGCAGCAGATCTGCCTCTCAGTACCAGACAGACGTTTTTTAAAAACAGTGACTGCCCTCTTGACAACCGATTGAACGCTTGTGGTGACATCAGCTAACTTGCTGTGCATTTTTTTTTAGTGTTGTCTTGAACTTGAATGTGGAGTCTTTTCTTGACTAGTCGTCTTGTTGTTATGTAGGTGTCTGTAGATATCCATTCAAATGTCAGTGCTCTGTAATATGTCATTGGTAATCACTGCTGCATCTGTTTCCACACTTGTTGAAAAATAAGGTTATTTTTCAAACTTATTTAAAAACTGTCTCCTTAAAGTGATATTTCCCTGAAAAATACTGTTTTATATATCAGCTACTCGCACATAGATGTCTTGAATTGAAGAACATTTTTGTTTCCCTCCAGCGTTACTCCACAGTAAAAATGTGTGCTCCCTTTTGCTGCCAGCCTATAGAGGTTCACTCTTGAAAGCATCAAAACTATCTAAAAGCATCCATCCAAAACTCTCAACAGCTCCATGTGGTGTAATCCACGTCTTCTTTATCGTGTCAAATGCTCATTACTGTCAGAACACTTTCAAATCCAACACATCTGATCCAACGCTCCATGTCATGGGTTGATGGATTCTAAACATCAGTGAACTGTGGCACAAATAAATATGGTCCCGCCTTTATCCTTAGAGAAAGGCATACGCTTTTTTTTTTTCTCAAAAAATACTACAAAGTTACCCTCAACTAGTGAGCGAACTAAAATGGCTGATACAAAGAGAGAGAAATTTGCAGTTTATGGTGGAACCATAATTATTTTAGCCACACTTCAGCAATATTTAGAATAAGCATAACATGCATCTCCTTTTCCAAAATATGGCAATAATGAGCACAGAACATAATAAAGAAGACTTGGATTATACCACAGGAAGCTGTTGAGAGTTTAAAATAGTTTAAAGAGTTTTAGATGGTTCTGATGTTTTAAAGAGAGTATCTCCTTTGGCTGTCAGCAATAGGAAGCGCACATTTTCAAAATCACCCATTAACCATGGAGGAACACTAGAAGGAAAAAAAATTCTTGAAGACATCTAAGTGAGAGTAACTGATATAAAAAACAGAATTTTGCAGGGAAATATCATTTTAAACACTCTACCAGTAGATAAACTGTAGGGATTTTAAGTTTTAAATGGTCACATTACATGTAAACCAACTCAGATAATAAACAGTATTTTTTTTAATTAAGGTTTGTGTGGGGTCTACATACAATTCCCTCCTGACTGTGTCTTTACTCACAAACATTTCACTGAGGTGTGCTCTCCAGCAGAGGGCAGTACAAACTCTTTTCTCACTATGGGACATGAATGTCAGCCTTCTTTAACTGTAAGGAAACACATTGTAACAGCTGAGTCAATTTGTGTTGAAATTGCTCGCCAGTACAAAAGGAAATCCTCAAGAAAAATATCTTTTACAACACCTTCAGTAAAACCTGAGCTGTACGTTGTAATCAAGTAACAAAAAGTACACTGCAAATCCTGTCTTGGCAAATGAGGGACTGTCATTTTAGGAGTAACGTCATGTTAAATGACTCATAATGATTGCAGAAATAAATACTTGTAATGATAGAGGACGTCATATCATGGCACAATTATTATAAAATACAACTGATGACATGAAGCTCTCTAACAGGGTTCCCATGCATGAATGTAACTGTATATTATTTGGTATGTTGCCTTGTAGACTTGCCTTCGTGGAGATTGCTTGACATTTTGACAAACAATATGGGGTATATATAAGTATCCTGTTCACAATCAGTTGTTTCCTGTTTACCCTCACAAATCTACAGTTGCCACATGAAAACCAGTCTGTACCATAATATCTGCGGACGTCGCTAATGGAAATAAGATGCTTTGTAGCATTAGTGATTTAACATTGGATGATTCTGGTGCAAGTGATGATAATAAATTAGTCAATAATACATTCCCTCCAGATTAGACCAGAAATAGTAACAGGACACGGTGAATTTTAAAAGCTAGTTCCTTCCAGTGCAATCAGAAGGACAAGGTCACGACACCCCATAAAAAACAATATCTTAAAACTTTCATATACACATAAAACACACAATCCATGCAATGCTTAAGGAGCCAGTAAACAAGACCTAAGCTTTACTGACCCCATGGGATTTCCACATACATGAACATCTTCCTGTAGGGCAAGGGTCGCCATTTAAGATGAACTTTTTTTTTTTTTTTCCTAAACATTTCCCAGGGAAAGTTAAACTAACAACACCTTCTTGTCAAGTTGAGGTGCACATGTGGATGCTGTTACAAAATGAAAGAAAAGATCCTAAATGTCGCCGTCCATTGAGGACAGCTCACATTTTTTCTCGGTCATCTATTTTAATTGTGAGCATTTCTGTTTTGTTTTTGTGCTCCATTCCAAGTTTAGTCGATCTGACTTCTCTAAAAAAGTGTGAAAAGAGACGACATCCAGGAAGGTCTTTGCTGGTGTTTCAGTCTATTGTTAAAGGGCAGAAAAAGCAAGTCAGCCAATATGTGCGTATACCTAAATGTGGATTTTATTTATTTTTTTTTTTTTTGCTTATCACGAGCCACTCGGCATGGGCTGATGGTCCCAGTTTCTTTTTTCTCACTGTGATCTGTCCGGCTCAATCTTGGACTCGCCGTTCTGTTTGTCGTTGGACTTCTGGGACAGGTGTGTGGACACGGTGGCTGCCTGCACCACGGCTTTGAAGCTGCGCTTCCTCTTCTGGACGTTCTGCTCCGGGTGGAAGATGATGACGTAGACCTTAGGGATGTAGAGCATGCCCAGGGACACGGTGGCACTCAGGCTCATGGACACTGTCAGGGTGGTGGTCTGGATGAACATCTGCAGCAGAGACACAGCAGGTCAGAAAGACCTCTACACAAAGAGTTACCAAGCAAATTATTGACCCATTTCTGCTTATTTGTCAAAATTAATTGATGTCCATCATTAATTGTCATCCTGCACAGGTACAAGAAAATAATGTTATCTCATAGGCTGTCACAATGCGGTCTTTACAACTTCCAAAGCACAGTATGCAGTGTTTTTCTTCTGATGAATGATTTATGACCTGGTATATGTAGTCAGGAAAGATGGCTCTATTTATGGGCTTTGACCACGTTTACTCCTCACTGTTCT